>JZKD02S1977595.1:1628485-1700625 GCA_000966675.3 Picea glauca | reverse complement strand
AAATGGTGTTGATTATGTCTATTGCCAAAGAATGAGTCTCTAGCAATCTCAACAGCATAACAATACAAAGAATTCCTTGAGAAAATGGTGGTCATTCATGGATTTTTATAGCCAAACATTGAGTCATTATGTGACCTCTTTTGAATGTGAAAAGGGGCTCTTTAGGGCATAATTAGGTCTTTGACCAGCCCCCCCACGCGGATTGAGCTCGAATTTGGTGTCAAATCGACTTGGGAGATGATCCATTAGTGGTTGGGAGGCCGACCAGTTTCATAAATGCGTCATTTAGCAGGCGTGCGGGTTTTTCGCCCAATAGCCGCGCATCGTGCGCGCAGGCGCACCTTGTACGATGTTGTTACGCGCGCGTGCGCACGCGCCCATGTTCTGTAAAGCGCCTTTGAATTTTTTTATCATTTGTATAGTTTTTTGGCCCTTTCTCAATGCTGAGGATTTAATCCTGTGCCATGAATCCAGTCCTGTGTTGACGATGCAGAGTTCCTGTCGCCCTGTGCGGACGAAATTTCAGTGATAACAACTGGGACCCTGAGATTGAAAGTTTTAATCTTGATGGGAAACCATTGATAATTGAAGTAGAGGAAATTTACTTTTTGACTGGTCTATCACACCGATGAGAGGTTGTAAACCTCAAATCACGGGAAGCAGGGAGAGGAATGAAAATAGAGGATCACATCGATGCCCACTGTGTAGCAGGGACTCCTAAGGTGGAGAGTATACTCCCTATCCAGGAAATAAATAATCTCAATCTGAAGATTATTGTCCTTGTATTGACTAGGATCACAGGTTCGGCCTCATTGCATTAGGCATTGAGGCCACTCATGTTCTATGCAGTGTAGTGTATGAGACTCACAGTATATGACTGGTATACCTCACTACTGGAAAATATTAAGAGCCAGTTGATAGAGTGCAAACATGGGAGTAAGAGGAATTTTTGGTTTGCCTCTATCCTATGAATTTTCTTCTTCGAGAGGGTTCTAGGTTTGGGACCTAGAGTTGATATTCTTCCGAGAGGACCTTGAAATCTAGCCATGGCATGGTGGATCAAGGTAATGAGGCTTCATGGGGGAGGTAGGGTGTCGACACCTTACAACAAGGATTTATTCTACTAGTGGAAGCGACAGGTCATTGCCCTAGATGAATATCCCTATGTAGGGATAGACTTCCAAGGAGCTCCGAACATGCCACTCTCACCAGGGACCACCTACGCTGACATAGGTATGTCAATTGGTTTTTTAAATATTTCATTTTTTTGTATTTTTGTATAATAGAACAAAAATATTTTTGGATCATGCTTAAGAATTGACTAGACATTTTTGTAAAGAAGACATGGGTCCGCGATGGACATAAGGGTTTCCTCGACATCGATGAAGGAACCGGGGAGATCATGTAGCGGGAGGAGAAGCTGAGAGGGTCCTACAAAACATGCAGGGAAACCTGTCTCATTTGACTCATAGGATCCCCATGGTTCAAGTAGAGGATCTGCCTGAAGCCATGCAGTGATAGGTGGTTGGTGTACCCAGAGCTTGGGTATGACTCTTTCAGCATCTCGCAAATGCTGTAGTTTGTTACCATGACACACATCCAATGCCACATGTGTAGATGTCGTGGATATTGTAGTACTGGATGTATATGTGTATTGAGTGTATTAGCCCCAATTTTGTACTATAAACACCATATTGTTTTGAAATATATATAAAATGGATCTTCAGATTTACTTATATTTTACAATGTGTACATTGATGAGATGGATTTCTTTGCTTTAATTATGTGACAAATGCCAATCTAAAATGAAATTAGCATAAGCATCAGATACATGATTAGAACTCCTAGGAATGTGATAATATGTAATAAAATCAAACTTTCAATCTAAAAGACGTACCCGTAGGAATCGTCGAAGTAAATTAGAATCACGCACGTGGTAACTACTATTCAACTGACATACTACTAACTGAGAATACAAGAGAACCTCTAAAGAGTGAATACCATGTGGGATAGCATCGCGCAAAAGTTCTATAACGACACTATATTCGACGACATTGTTCGTGGATGGCCCTAGGCATATGCCACCTAAATACACCAGTAGACCCTTGAGTGAGTAAACCACCCAAGCGGAGGAAGCCAAGTTTTGTGTATGATGACTGGCTCTATCTATGAATCCTAGGTAGACCGAAGACTCTGTTGACATATGCCAACAAAGGGAAAACTCGATAAGAAAGATGAAGACAAAAAGAAAGGGAAAATATATATACACTAAATTACATTAGTATATAAAGAGTTTCTCCCAAGATTAGGGCTCAAGCATAATATATTTTCAAGTAGATCCCATTTCTGGGATCAACCAAATTAGTCCCTTAATAATATTCTAACTCATAGGCTACTTTTTCTAGAACACGTCACACGATATAAGGACCGTGCCACATGGTTTTAAACTTGCCTACCCCCGGTGATTCTTTAGCTTGATCATACAAGAGGACCAAGTCACCCTTAGCATACAATTGAGGACAGACAAACTTATCGTACTATACCTTGACACGTCTTTTGTTCACCTCGATGTAGAGGCATCTCAACGCTGCTCATCAAGACTCTCTAGGTGTACAAGGCGTCACTCGAGATTGGAAGTGTCAAGTAGGAGCGCGACTGCCAAATTAAGAGAAGGGATTTTTCATTCAATAGGTAAAATTGATTCCACATCGTGTACTAACTGGAAAGGGGAAAAACCAGTGGTATTATTGACCGAGGTTCAATATGCCCAGAGTGCGGGATATAGCATGATGTGCTAGTTTGACTTGCTCTAACTCACAATTTTTTGCAAAATGGTCTTGAGAGACTTGTTGATGGCCTCTACTTGTCCATTTTCCTGGGGGTAATAAGGATAAGAATGACCATGTCTAAATCCCAGCTTAGCTGCTAGTTCTTCCATCATTTCGTTCAGAAAGTGACTTCCATGATCAATGAAAATATCACTCAGGATACCGAACCGGGCGATAATTTGATTGAAAATGAAGAAGGAGGTAGTATTCCCATCGGATTTAACTGTAGGCATGGCCTTGGACCACTTATTAAAGTAGTTTATGGGAATGATAATGTGTTGATTCCCCCCAGTCGAAGTTGGGTTTCAATCCATGAAGTCCACCCCCCACTTGTTGAAGGGACCGACGATAATGACTGGGTGAAGAGGGGATAGATGCGGGCGCATTTTTCGAGTGAACACCTGGAAGGGGTGACACTTCTTAACTGCTTCAATGAATTTTTTAAAGATCGTAGGCTATAAATAACTGGCTCGCAAAATGTTTTGGGTTGTCGCAAGCCCAGATAGATGACCACCACAAGCCCCACTGTCAAAATCGTTAAGGACTGACTTGGCTTCTCCGTGAGTTAAACAATGACGCAATATATTGTCTATTCCTTGACGATACAATGTGTCACCAACGATAGTATATTTCTTATCTTGGTATCTTACACGTCGTCAGTCATCTCTTGAGAGATGTTGAGGGAACTTCAAAATTTAGAGATAGAGAACAATGTCTCTATACCAGGGGTCGGATGACAAGATGAGAAAAATGTGTTCATCCGCAAATGAATCAACATGGATGAAATCCTCATCTGATCGTGGAAAATAAGATATTAATTCTGTGAAGAATAACAATTTCTTGGATTTCGTAGAAGCGAAATCAAGATCAAACTCTTGTAAAATGACAATCCATTTGTTATATTTTCCCCTTATGATACATCTGGTAAGGACGTATTGAAATGGATTGACATCGGAAATCACAGTAGTCTTGCAAAGTAATGTATAATGACGCAAACATTGGACTACGTGAACAACATCCAAAGCTATATTTTCAACATGAGAATAATTAAGTTCCGGACCAACTAAGGTTCGACTAAGATATTATATGACATGCTCATGGAGCTCATCATCCTCCTGAAAGAGAACCATACCAAGCGTATCTTTAGACGTGGTGATATAAAGAAATTAATCTATATTGTAGTTAGGAGGCTTCAGCAAAGGCGCTGATAACAAGGCTTTCTTCAAAGCATCGAAGGACTCCTAGGCTCACTCATCAAAGATAAAAGGGGTGTCCTTCAAAAGATGCATGAAAACCTTAGTGATATTGGCATAGTTCACTAAAATAACAATGATCCCGGTCTCAAAAACTAGAAAACCCAAAAGACAACCAGACTTAACGCAAAAGATGCACTTGTGAGGGTTCAACCAGATTCCATAGTAATGGAATCTTTTGAAAACAAGTCAAAGGTGAGTAGAATGATCCGCTCTCTTGCGAGAGTGAGCAGCAAGATCATAAAGGTAAGCTTCGACTATGTGCTTAAGATCGTGAAAAGAGAAAGTCATGGCATGTTGAAAGTTGCTCCAACGTTTTTAAGGCCGAAAGGCATTTTCTGGTATGCGAAAGTACCTCAAGGAAAAATAAATTCCATCTTGTGTTGATCCTCAGGTTTGATTTGAATTTGGTTATACCCTAAAAATCCGTCCATAAAATAAAATGCTTTTCTTCCCGCACACTCGTCGAGAATCTGATCGATGAAAGGTGTCGAAAAGTTGTCTTTGGGACAAGCCTTGTTCAGGTCATGAAAATCTATACATATGTGGATGCTTCCTTGCTTCTTATCCACAGGAACAGGGTTAGATACCCATTTAGTCAAGAGAACCGGGTAGATGAAGCCAACATTAAGTTACTTCTCCACCAAGGATGATTTTAAGGATAAAAATTTATTTTAAAATGTAGAAACCTTGGTGAATCTTACTAATCCTTCATATGTCAACTATAAATGTTTGGCGATATTTTTGTAAAAATATTCAAATTTCTAAGTATTTTATATAGTTTTTATAAATTTTTGGCGATTTTTAAGTTAAAATAATTTTATCTTATAAAATTTGGGCGAATCATTTTTAAAATAACGAATCTCATTTTTGGAAAAACCATGGAAAATTAGCCCATGAGCGAAATTTAGCCCCTAAAATCATCCATGTGAATCTCCACCTCTTCCTTAATAGCAGGGGCCTTCCGGGGATTTACAACTCTATGATGTTGCCGAATAGGTTTAGCATCCAGATAAGTTATAATATCATGTTCGACAATATGAGGGTCAATTCCTGGCATCTCTTCATATGAACAAGCAAATACATCTCAAAATTCCTTGAAGAGTTCAATGTAGATCAGGATTTCGTCTTGTGAACAATTTGCACCGATATTTATGTTTTCAATCTTGCCAGGGGTACGAGATATATCGATTGTGACGGCAGGAGAAATACTCACCATGTTTCCTTTGGCATAAATGTCATTCATATCAAGTGTAACTATGGCATGACCAACTATCTCACTCAAAATAGACCGAAAATCGTCTTGTTCGATTCTTTCAAGATCTGGGAGAAAATAAGAGCAGTGATGCATATCATCCCAAGGTTTGTCAGAACCATTCATGGCTTTGATGATAGATTCATATGAAGGCAAAGTCTCATTGAGGCAATCATGTGAACAAGACAACGAAGTGGCCCACATGGGCCTAAGAATGTGATCATCCTCGTCCGTCAGTGAGGGAACATGATCAGGATCGAGGGAAGATTCAAGAATAACTTGATACACAATCTTTGTTGCCGATAGTGGCATGGCCATTCCAACATGCAAATGACCTTCACAAGATGAAGTCAAGGAAGGTAGGGTCCACAGATCACTAAAATAGGAAGTGCAGAAAGGAATGGACCTCCCTGTCGAGATGGGCTTACTGGACATGGCTTAAACATGGTGAATCATTCTCGTGAAGTCGAAAGTACCCATAAGGGAAGAATAGATTCGGTCCCAGGGATCGACGATCCAATAGATGCATTAGGACTAGAGTACGCAAAGGATAACTGGTCAATTGTCACAATCTACCCTTCATGAGGAAAACAAAGAGTACAAAAGATGTACGATACAGTGATGACCATAGCATAGGTCCAATTGTGTCCTAGTAACAAGTTATAATCAAGAGGCACATCAAATACCTCTACCTCCACCTCTACCGTATTCCCACCTAAATGGATCGAAAAGGAAGGGAGAATACCATCAGGGACGAAGGAATTACCATCAAAAGTAGTCAACATTTTCGATGACTTAGAAAGAGTCAAAGAACTGATAGCTTTACAGTAGATCAGAGACATCACACATGTAGCAGTGCCTTCATTGAAAACCACACATTTGATGGTATACTTTGAGTACTCCATGTGGATTTGGAAAGCCACATGGTAAGGCAAGCGAGGTTTCACATATGTGACGTCAAACTTGATGAATGTTGAGCCACTAGGTTCTAGAGCTCCTAAAGAAGACAGTAAGGCATTATTTTAGGAAGGACAGGTCTGGATTACTTCCAAAGTCAACATCGCACAAGGGGTTTGACCCAGGTCCTCAAAAATAGAGTAGTTCTAGGTGGCTCTAGCATTTAGATTGTGGGTAGCGCGCTTGAGTACTCCTTTCAGAATACGAGGTGGTGGCTCTGGTTTCTCAATCTGTAAAGTTGTCTATGGAGGGGGAGGAGGAGATTCTAGACCAGGAATAGCTTGTGAAGAGCTATAGTCTCAGAATCTAGTGGCTACATTAAATTTTGCATCAACCATATTTATACACAAACGGTCGCCATCTTGCAATGGCGGGTTTTGACTCCCACCAGCTACATTTCCGGCATTTGAGGAGCTCGAGGCCATGTGTTGGTTATGTGGGAATGGATTCATCAGCACGACGAGGGGTAGAGATAATAGCCTTGCAGCTTCCACAGGTTTGGGGCACAAATGGGTAAGGTGATCATCTGTGTAAATCTTACAGGGAAACTTCACCTTACATATTTCTCGTTTTCCCTCTCCAACATTATTACCCATCTTCTCATTATTACCATTGTCCCTGGGTTTATCACCATTTTTTCCACCCTTATAGTTATTACGTCCTTTCTTCTTATTCCCTCCTGGTTTCTTCTTACTATTTGGGTTGGCCAACGATTTTATGGAGTGTACATCCACCAATTGAGTGGGGTTGGGAGACACAGATGAAGTTGGCCCTCCTGTAGACTGGTTTAGAGACAACTCTTTCATATGTCTTGTCACCGAGTCTGCGGACTTTACATTGGAAACACCTACAATTCCATCAGTATGAGGTCAAGGATTTTTCCTAGGGTCGTAAGTTGACCGCGGTGCGTATGGAAGAAGGTGGTATAACATCCCAGACTGAGAATATATCAAGTCTAACTGCTAGGCTCTAAAGATCGCTTCTTCTTCAGTGGTAACCTCGAAAGTAGCAATGTCCTTCGAGATAGGAGCGTGCAAAGACTTAAGGAACAATTCTAAAAGAAAGGTTGGGGGTATAGGGCTCTTAATAAAATTCTTCCATCTATGCCACTCTTAGATATGGTTCATGATATGAGTGGAGGTATCCTCACGTAAAGTCGACAACAATTCTAGGCCAACATCGTAAAGAATGGACAACTAGAAGTGGTTAAGGAAAACCAACACCAACTGAATAAAATTCCCATATGCCCCCCTAGGTAGCTCAATATACCATTTCATAGCAACTCCGATGAGGGTGCATTGAAATAATATTAATTGAATAGAATCGTCATTAAGGGAATTTGATGAGCACCAAAGGTGAAAGGTAGTGACGTGATCACCAGGATCCTCTCCATTCTTACCCTCGAACTTTAGGATATCCAAAGGAAGCTTGGTGGGGATAGGGGGCCATGTAGGATCATGACTCACATGGTCATTCATTAACTTAGACAAGTCTAGAAAATTAAGCATGGCCAGAGAAGGGATACGGGGTTGTGACATTTGGCCCCAAGCTCCCAGGAAAGTTTTTTCTTGAGGAACTATAGGCCATCTAGGGTTCTGGTAAGCACCATGGTCCTGTCCGGGATTATAAGGACCTCCTATGGGATGATTCATAAAACTTTTTTGGGGCATCATTCCATCAGGAATGTTCTATTGAGGGTTATAGAAATTTCCCCCAGCCGGATTGGATCCGGGTTGGGGGTTTCCCAAGGCATGAAACTGACCTCCTCCAGGTGGGAATCCAAAGAATAGAGGTGGATTCATCATGCCAAATTTATTGTTTGGAATCTTCACTGAGGAGGTAGTGTTGTAGGACAAAACTTGAGCTGAAGCTTGTCCACCAGGTTGGTTGTTCCACCAAGAAGTAGGAGGATTGGACCCGGGGTTAAAAGCAGGAATGCCTCCGATATTAGGAGTTGTTTGAGGGATTTGAGATCCACCAAATAAAAAAGGAGTGTAGAGAGGTGTACTGATCCATATGGATATTGGTGGCCACCCACTTTTTCCAACTGGCTCAAAACAGTTTTCTGGCAATTTTGGCAATTTACTATTTTTAGCAGTTTTCACTTTTGGGGCCATTTTGAGGGCCTAAATGAAGGTTTTTTGGGATCGATCTTCTCAATGATATCCTACAGAATGATTGAGGCCCCAAAATGAATCTCCTCAACGATACCTTTCCAACGGGATATCATACGCCTAAAACGAATATCGTATGCAAAAGTTACGACCCCGGGAAGTTAATGTACTAACTTACCCAAACGGGGCCCACATGACTTTTGGCGCTTCATCTCCTAGGGTTAGGTTTTTGGATGTCTAGGGTTTTTTGCATTATTTTTTATTGTAAAATTCCTTGAGAGCCTCATTGTAATCATCTTCTTCTGAATGAGCATAGCCTTCACATCTCTTCTCAGAGATAAGCCACCACCATTCCAGCAAGCTTGTTTCCACTGCATTTTACAGTTTCATCTTATTTTATTAATGAATAGAAAACCAGTTTTACTGTATCTCTATTATTTTGTGTTAGGAATATGTTAATAATATGTATTAATTCCATTCTTCTCATAAAATCTGGATCATGTATTTCCCCCAATCCCAATGCTAGCATTAGGGCCAGTAGCTGGGATGGAGTTCAAAAATTGTGAAGTAAAGTTGGGCATACCATAAGAAAAAGGACTAGAAGCCATAGGGATGGACTAAACATTATAGGTCAGTGAGTGAACAAGAGACCCAAAATGGTTCGAGGCAGTAGCTTGAGAATTCACTATAGGTCGATCCATAGTAATGATAGGTGCCTCCGACATTACAACCATTGAGGTTGCAGGAGTCGAAGGGGTGCCATTAACTATAGTAGGTATGGGATTCAAAGGGCTCCCAATGTTCTGATGAATAGGTTTAGTATTCATATTGGTAGAATCACAAGTCTGAACAGTGGATGTGTGTGTACCACGCCTAATAACTCTACGCCTTTTAGAAGGCAAAGACTCAAAATATGGTTGTAACTGTAACAAGCGGTGGGACCGGCAGGGAGGTTGTTCTGACTCCACGATGACTTAATACTCTAAAGATAAAAAAATATATCCTAAGGCCAACTAGTAATCAAAGAGAACACCAAAAGTCAAATGGCCAATATCCATGCAAATGGGGTAAAGTGGTTGAGTGGCCTCCCTCCCTAAATAAGGTATGTCTGGCCCAAGAGGGGCCTGAGACTCCCTGCTAAAGATTGGAGGTAAACAAATCAGTTATAAGGGCCCTCATGGGCTTAACAACCAGTCAGTCATATCCCCTCGGAGAGGTAATCCTCCATAAAGGTTGTGTGATGTCTGACATCTAACCTAGGGTACTTGCATAATAACCACTGCAAGTAACCTATGAGACACCTAAGTCAAGAAACTAATAAACCATTATATAACCAATGCACAGGTGAGCAGTCGTAAGTCGGGTCCACTGTATGGGTAGGGTATCAAAGCCCTAAACCTTGAAAGTATTGCCTCTCATGGAGGTAAAGGCACTAACAAGATCCCCATATATGAATAAATCCCCAGAAATATCTCTGACGCTAGGAAGGTATCGGGTGGATATCCCTTCAATCAACTTCATGTGACCTTGTGATTAACTGCGGTGTGAGCGGAGCCTCTTGATCTTACCAATTATACAATGGATTTCTCCACTCCCTTTCTCAGACACATATGTTGATTTAATTTCCTTGGAGAAGTTTACTCACAAAATCCTATTCCAAGGCACTAAATCCTAAGCTAATTTGTTTACCCTATAAAATAAAATCGTGACTAGTCAATTTTAAATCATAGCATTAATTTTATTGGTCGTGATTACTCAAAAAGGTATGGTATTGAAACTTATGGTGTTATGACTCTACAAGAAGAGTAAATATTAAAATAATGCAAAGTCCTAACTTTAACTTTCAATGAATTATATGCTTCTAAAAACCAATGCAATTTTCAAATTCAATTTCGCAATTCTGAAGTAAAAATGCAATCTTTCACTATATGCACTAAGCTAATGACAAGGACTCAAAAGACAAAAAATTCCAAGAAATGAAAAATGCCTATTTGTTTTGTATTTTCAATATAATAAGAATGAAAATGCATGGACTGAAAAGTAACTTGATATATAACCCTATTGTTTATAGAAAAAGATAACTCAAGTAGGATACTAAGCAACAAAAAACCCAGCCCAATGTACAAGGACAATAAAAAATTAAAAGGTTATGAGAAGGACTCCACTTAGAAATTCAACCAAATATAGGTTTCATGTCATCCCACAAGCACTTAACATGCACTACAGAGACCCAAGAAGGCTCAGCAAACATCAAATCCCAGCCAACACCCACCAGACCCAACAAACAAACAATGCAAATTGATCTACGCGATTGTTTAGGAAAATAGAGCGTATATACACATCTTGCAGTGAGACAGCCTGCGTATGTATGTGAATGTCAGGGGAAAAAGTGCGTATATGTTTCAAAACAAGGTCAGGAAAGGGAGAAAGGTTGAAAACTCAGACCCAGAGTGAACATAAGTTGTCAAGCAATGATGCGACAAGAAACACAAAATAATCGAGAGAAATCTAAGGTGAAAAGTACTCCAAACCTAAGAAAGAAGATTCAATCCCTAGTATGGTCGCCAATTATGTTACGAGGAAACTCTCTCTATGTCTAGGGTAAACCACAACAGACAGAAATGACTACAGAAATCAAATCTGTCCCAACAACATGTTATATAAACCAATATGTGAGCAAGATAAGAAAGAGGCCTACCTCATCTAGATGTTCGATGAAGTCCACCATTGAGCACTTCGACCCAAATCTATATATCTGCAACAAGTTCTCAACAAACAAGAAAAGAAAGCATATGGTGATAATATAAAAGGTTAGCACATTATATAGCATAATCCATTAATAAACATGAAAAATACGCCCATGGATAATAACAAATATATTTGCAAGATATCATTTGGACGAGAAAAGAGTATTTATATTAATAAATGATCAACAGAAGAAAAAATGTTATAGACTTCTGTGTCGGCATGGTTCAGAACCGAGAAACTAAGTTCGTTCCAGTTGGGCCTCCACCACTTCAATCCTCCACCAAAGGCAAGCTCATAAGAGATAAAAAATGAGGTTCTCAATCAATAAGGGAAGAGATTGGGGGTTGAATAGTGTGTTCAGACTTAAAGGACAAATGGATACAGACTCAATATGAAGTAAATAATTTCTCCAAAGTAACTTTGTTCTCAAAGTTGAATTCTTTCTCCTTTTCCATAGCTAAGAATTGGCCCATTTATAGCCTTCAAAATGGAACTGAAGGGCCGAGTCAAAATGTTTCTAGTATATGGAAGTCCAAGGATCAGAGATCTCCTTCCGTGACATGGAATCCCGACATTTAATTTTCATTTTTTGGCACAAATCCCTATGAATGCGGGTTGTACTGGAGAAACATACATATACGCATGTTGTATAGTGTGCAAGATGCGTACATGTGAAAAAATATTTATTTTTGTCTTTGGATTTTATCAACAAGGAAGATAAGTCTGCATAGGGAAATGGAAAAAGGTCTTCTGGTCAATATTGCATAGGGTGAGGAAAATATTGTAATAACAACAACTTCTCTCCAATATCCATCAGATAATTTTTCTTCATTGAGAATAGTCCTTACAACTTCCTGGACTGTTCTATTCCTTCTCTCAACAATTCCATTTTTATGAGGTGTTCTGGCAGCAGAGAATTGTCTTTTTATTCCATGGGTTTCACAAAAGAGATCAAACTCTTTTGAGGTGAACTCACCACCATTGTTTGATCTAAGACATCTAATTTTTGTCTCTTTTTCATTTTCAACAAGGGTCTTAAAACATTTGAATTTGTTAAGTTCTTTTGATTTTTCCTTGAGAAAACATGCCCAACCCATTCTAGTAAAATCATCAATGAACAGCGTAAAGTAGGACTCTCCTTGCAAACTCTTGGTTCTTGTAGGTCCACAAAGGTCATTGTGAACAAGCTATAAAGGTTTTGAGATTGAGTATTCTTTTGTTTTGAACCTTATTATATTTTTCTTCCCTAGTTGTCAGTGTCTACACATAGGATTTGAGGGATTTATGATCTTTGGAAAGTTTCTTACTGGCCCAAGATTGTTGACTTTCACTAAATTGTAAAAGTTAATGTGTCGCAACCATCTATGCCATAGCCAACTTTCATCTACTAAATTTATATGACACTCCTCATTCAATTTTGTATTTAGTATATATACATTTTCAAGAGTTCTAGGAGCAATGCCAACCAATTTTCCTGAGTCCTCTCTCCTAATCTCACATTTCTTAGAATCAAAATGCAAATGTGCCCCTGATCACAGGTTTGGATGACACTTAATAGGCTAGGTTTCAACTCTTAAACAAGAAACACATCCTTGGATTTGTCTTTTCCCAAACTCACAGTGTATTTCCCAAGTATGTTACCTGAAGCATTGTCTCCAAATGTAACTTTACCCTTTTTTTTCTTTAAGTTCAAAAACTTGTCCTTGTTTCCTGTCATATGTTTTGAGCACCCACTGTCAACATACCAAAGATATTCTTTATCTTGGGATTTCAAGGCAATAAGACATTCCTCTTTTGATGTTTTTTCTTTCCAAATCTTCTTTTGTTCTCTAATGAACTTTGGTTTTTTTTAGACTTCCATTAATCTTCAACTACTTGATTTATGTCCATAATTATGACATCTGAAGCATTCTAGGTTACATTCTTGTAGAGGTGAAAAGGAGTTATAATTTCTTCTTTTAAATTGATCTACCATTTGTTTATCTTTAAGTTTATATTTCTTAACCCTCAAGTTTTTCCTTCCATATGCTCTACAATTCATAGCTTTGTGTCTGAAATTAGAGCATGCAAAGAAATAACCAAAGAAAATGTGAGGACACATGTTTTGATAAACCTTCTTTGGTGTTGTCTTATATTCCTTCTTTATGGGTGGAAGTAATCCTCTAGAGTTATGATCATTGCTTGTCTTTACTTCATCTTTCTTCTTGAATGTACTGAGGAGAGCAGTTGCATAAGATTTTGAGTTAACTGGGTTTTCTTCTTGAGAATAACCTACTCCATTTTTTTTACTTGAATCCCTTTGTGTGGTAATAATATTATCTAAGATTTTAGAGATATTCTCATATCTTGGTTGAATAAGTCTTGCATCAAGTTATTTTCTTAGGTGAGCTAATTTTGTCTCCATTCTTTCACAGGTTATTTGTTTCTCTTTAAGAGGCTTTTCCATAATTTCTTCCATCCTATTTGCTTCTAGGATTTGGTTTTTCAGGTTGCTCATGAGTTTCTCCATCTCTTTTTATTTCTATTCATTTTTTTATTTTTGTTCAACTACAAAACTTTTCAGCTGTCTATATCTGTTTTTGTATCTTCTTAATTTGTCTGTATGTTCTTTTTGTTTCTCCATCTCCCTCCCTGTTCCATGGCCTTAGTCCTTATTCATCATAGCTCCTAGAACTCACCTTGAAGATGCAATAGAATAATATACATGCCCGTGTTGGAGTTGATATGGCTCCACGGGTGGATTTAGATCTCAAATATCAAAACCATCATCGTCATCGTCAGGGAGAGGTTGTGATGCTACAGCTGCAAGAATCATGTGACTTCATTTAATGTAACAAATGAGATTGTTTTCTCATCATTATACATAACCAAAAGTATTAACCTTCTGGATACGATTACCTCCAGGATTGGACCACCTTCTCTTGAAATGAAGTTCATCCACAATGAAAAGACTGATTTGTTGAACTTGTTTGCACTGCTTCCATCTCCGAGACAGGGCATCCTATTTCTCTAGTGTGCCTATTATTGTTTTTTTTAAGTTTTTGTGGTGAGGAGTTTCACATGTATTGTTCGGATAATCCACAGTTGGTGTCATTTCATCGTTGACGTTTCGAATCTGAATCGGGATTCATCATCAGGACTAATCGTCGAGTTAGAGCTAGTTGATCGTCGTCAATTAATACTATAAATGCAGGACAATTAAAAGTTATTTAATTGAGTCGGTTGTCTTAATTTCGGAATATAATTTAGTAAATGAGACTTAAAACTAGGGTTTTGCGCATAATAGTTAGTGTGTAGTAGGTTATATGAGGCTTTACATTATTTGTTTAGGGTTTTAGGTAATTTGTTAGGTTTTACTCTTACTTGGTTTAAGTAGTGGTTTACTTATAACCAAGTAGTTGAATCATTAAGTACTTGGTTAGGTTTTACTCTTACATAAATCAAGTGTCATATAAATTTACTCTTACTTATAACCAAGTAAGAGTAAAACCTAACAAATTACCTAAAACCCTGAAAAAATAATGTAAAGCCTCGTATAACCTAGTACACACTAACTATTATGCGCAAAACCCTAGTTTTAAGTCTCATTAATTAATATTAAGTCTCATTTACTAAATTATATTTTGAAATTAAGACAGCTGACTCAATTAAATAAATTTTAATTGTCCTGCATTTATAGTATTAATTGACGACGATCAGCTAGCTCTAACTCGACGATTAGTCCCGATGATGAATCCTGATTTGGATTCGAAACATCGACGACAAAGTGCTTAATATTATCTGACCTTTTTCAAGGAGCTTTTAAATCAGTTGTGGTTTCACCAATCAGTTCAAGTACTAACAGTTCCAATCCTTTGCCAATTTTCTATTCCCAATCCTAATATCTTTCTTTAGAAAGATATTCTATAGGAGAAATATAGACACATCACAATACAATATTTGTGACTAAACTATTGTCTACAAATCCTTGTCTTTGAAATACCATCATCAGAAATAGACTTTGAAAAGTCCATTGGCTCATCACTCCTAATCGTTCCCCAATCACAATTACCATTGTAATTCCTCCTAAACAAAAATATTCTCCATTGTCGAGAGATCCATCATAACCTCAAATAGGACACCTGCAACATTGAGTTCTTTGGCAATGAAATCAAGATTTCCACTGTTGACCTTAAGGACAGAGAAAATTTCTTCTGCAAATAGTACTTCACACTTACAAGGATACTCTTTTTTTATTTCATGCACATTGTCAATGCCTTAATGCACATTATTATTTTTCCAATGCCAATGAACATCAATGTGTCTCATCTATTTGACATCAGTGCCAATGCCATCAATTCCAACCTGTATTGCCATATTTCCAACACCTACCACTAATGAATGGAATCCCCAATGTACCAAATATGACTCTAGATCCCTATCCCAGAGAAATATCTGTTGAATTCAATAGGAATATAACCATTGGAAGGAAGGAATTAGGGCATCCTCAATCATCCAGCACGAGGGGTAGAAAAAGGAAATATATTTGGAAGGACTCTTGTTAGAAAAATAGGATCACGAAGAAATAAAATAAAATAAATGTGGAAATAAAACACATAAGATACACAATACAATAGAGACACAAATATATGTGGTTCACCTAGTGTGGGCCATGTCCACCAGAGAAATTGTCAGGTCCTTCCTTTATTATTATGTAGCAAAATAAAGGTATACAACCTACAACACACCCTCTTTAACTTCTGGTTCTTTTTCTCATAGTCTCCTCTCTCATAATACAATATTCACTCTAATACATAGATGCAATAATATTCCCTCATAAAAGAGAGTTTCCTTATAATGAAAAAAAACCCTAACATAACTTCTACCATCAGATATGAAACCTTATAATGAACGGTCCATATTGACTAAGAAATTACAATATTTAAATTGTGTATCCTGCAGTTTATTTGACTTGCTTATAATTAGGAAGATAATCATGCTCCACAACCATCAATATCCCACTTGTATACTCATCACAACAACTCCATTGTTGTTATACCTATTGGACTATGATCCACCTTGGACCTGGAAAATTTCTCATCTTCACCTTCATGCTTGAAGGCCAACTGAAACTGAGCAGGAACTCTGTTTCTCCCTAGTTACTCCCTTTCTTAACATGTCTACAAGATTTTGGCTAGTATGTATCTTTTCCAACTTCAAATTTCCATATTCCAAGATGGAACGTATGAAATGGTACTTGATTTTTATATGCTTAGTATTCTAATGGAAGGTTGAGTTCTTTGCAAGATGAATGGAACTCTCACTCTTACATTACAACCTACTATTCTCATGCTTCTTTCCTAATTCCTCCAAAAACCTGTATAATCAAATCATCTCTTTACTAGCCTCTGTAGTAGCAACATACTATGCTTCCATTGTTGAAAGTCCAACAACCTTTTACATTTTAAAAATCCAACTTACTATAGTTCCACCTACAATAAAAACATACCCTGTGGTGCTCCTCCTACTATCGTTATCACCTTCCATATATGTATCAACATATCCCTTAGAATAGTGTCTGAACCTCCAAAATATAATGCATGAGTAGCAGTGCTTCTCAAATACTTGAGAATTCACTTTACTTCCTTCCAATGTTCTTTACCTAGAATGTTCATATACCTGCTCACAACTCCCACTGCATGTACAATATCTGGTCTTGTGCAAACCATTGAATACATCAAGATGCCAATTTTTGATGAATAAGGGACTCTAGACATGTATTATATCTCCTCTTGTGTCTTGGGACACATTTCCTTAGTTAATTTGAAATGGTTGGCCAAAGGTGTAGTAACTAGTTTTGCATTCTACATTCTATACCTCTCCAACACCTTCTCTATGTACTCACCCTAAGACAATGTCAATTTGTTATTTTTTCTCTCTCTTTTTATTCTCATACCAACGATTTTATTTGCAGCACCCAAATCCTTCATTGCAAATGAATTAGATAATTTATTCTTGAGCACATTTATATCTTGCATATTATACCCTGCAAAAAACATGTCATGTACATACAATAGAAAGATAATATAACTTCCATTTTCTATCCTTTTAAAATAAACAAAGTGATTATAATGACATCTACTATAACCTTTTTCTGTCATAAACCTGTCAAACTTCAAACACCACTATCTTGGAGCTTGCTTTAGTCTATACAAGCTCTTCTTCAACCTGGATACCAAATTCTCCTTTCCTTTGACCTCATACCCCTATGGTTGTTGCATATAAATCTCTTCCTCTAAATCCCCATGGAGAAAAGTTGTTTTTACATCTAAATGTTCAAGATGCAATTCTTCTACTTCCACAAGACTTAAAATAGTTCCAATTGAAGTCATTTTAACAACAGGAGAAAATATTTCATCAAAATCTATACGTTTATTTTGTGCAAACCCCTTTACAACAAGTCTAGTCATGTATTTTTTTTGTCTCCATCTTCTTCCTTCAACCTGTAAACCCATTTATTTTGTAGTGCTATTTTTCCTACAGGAAACTGAACCAAGTCCCAAGTCTGGTTATTTACCAAGGAATCCATTTCCTTTTTCATGCCTTGTTCCCACTTCTTTTTAGTGTCTACCTTCATTGCTTCTTCATAACTTTTTGGTTCCCCATAATCAGTCAACAATAAATAATACAATGAAGGAGGGTATCGTTCAGGGGGTCTAGTTAACCTTCTAGATATTCTAAAAACACTTGCAGTATTTTGAGGTACTTGTTTCTCTTGTTGTTGTATATTTTGATTTTCTGGTACCTTTGGAATTTATTTTTCGGTGATCTCATCAAGCACTGTGTATTTTGGTTTTTCTCTTTCTTGTTTCTTTCCCTGCAACTGATCTTTGTAAATGACCTTCTCATTGAATATGAAATCTCTACTTCTAATTATTTGGTGATTTTCATACTCCCATAAGAAATAACCAAAATAATTAACACCATATCCAATAAAGGTACACTTCTTGGATTTTAATTCAAGATTTGTTCTATTTCCTTTATTAATATGGAAAAATGCTTCACAATTGAATATATTAAGAAATGAATAGTTTACCTTTTTATCTTTCCATGCCTCCTTTGGAATGCCACCATCCAAAGAGCTTGAAGGTGTTATAGCGGGAAAAACCCCCTATGGACTACACTAGGGTTCAATGTGCAGGCAGAGCTAACCATATAAAGTCTCCTACTTTTAACAACTACCTCGACAATACCCCACATTCATGCATAAAATAAAAATTATAAGGATCCGGTAACTCTACCTTAAACTCCGTGTCCGATGTCGATCATTTTTCGTTCGATTGTTCCTCAAATGCAAATATCCTCCCAAGGTTGACCTGCATTCACCAAAAGACAAACAAGAAACTATGAAAATGCATCTTATATATGAATTAGTGGGTTAGATGTCATAATAAAATGTAAATCAAACATAAATATTGAACACATCATATGGCGGGACGAAAAAGTACTTATTTATATTAATCTCACAAAGTCACTTACAAATGATATCGGAGACTGATCCTCGAACCTGGTCTTGGATCCTCTTCACCAAGCTCCAACTACTTCCATGTATCTTTCTCGTCTTACAATTCTCTCTAGGTAAATGGCATAGGCTTATGAATGAGGAAAAAGGGCAAGAATAGGGAATTGTGGCTCAAAACTCACAATGTGGCTGCAAATTCTTGGGGCAAGGGGGGAAAGTGAAATGGGAAGAGTTTCATTGTTCTTATTCTTAGCTTTGGAATGAGACCCCAACACCTCCTTTTATATGAAGAAAAGGATGGTTATTTGATTTGGGTGATGAGCTATATGTGGTGGGACAGTTTGAAAACTACCCAATAGCTCGTAATCTCAACGAATTCCTTGCAACTTTTTAATTTTTACAACTTTTGTGAGTATACGCGGGCTGTAATGGAGAATCTATCATACGTATGTGATCTATAATGGTGCAAAAAAAATGTGTACGTGGGAAGTAATGGTGTAGTGTGTGTACATCTTCAAAAATGTGGTTTTTAAGAAAAGTTGCTCAGTGATGGCAAGGAAAAAATAGCAAGTAAGATGGTCTGATGCCAAGTATGCATGTATGGTGCAATTTAGGGTTATAACAGATGGCCTCTAATGTGTGAGGTCAAAAGAGCATATGATGGCCTAAATACATTACAAATATTCACCAACGTACAAAGCGAGTGAGCCCGGGACCAGAGTTTGGGAGCTGCCATCTACAAAAATAATAATTGTCTCACCGAGGCAGGAATACCCATGCTCGGGATGAAATAAATCATGGCTTCCAATCAAATACAATGAAAATACATGTCATATAAATATATAAAGTGTATATGAAAGAAATACACAATGGATTTACATCTCAAAATCAAAGATATACATGTATAGTATCCTCTTCAAGAAGCCAATGATACCTGATGGTTGGAGATGAGGCCTTAAGAGCTCGAGAAACAACTTCAAGATCTTCAAAACTCGGGTAGGAGTGTAATGTGAGTGTATGACTTCACTACCTAGAAGTCTTCAATGACTCGTCGGGGAACAGACAAGAGGATCTCGGTGATCATGCAAAGAACTTCAGTGATTTTGAGAAAAGACTTGATTGGAATTTCGGGATGGTTGGGCATGAGGGAAAGAGACAAACTGCAGAGACGCTGACTTAAGTTGAGTAAAAATTTCATTGGAAAATATCACAACAGATGATTAGACTCATGCAACATGACATTGACATAAGTTCAAAATGCAGGAGGCAACACAAACTCTCCATGTGTTTGGAAGAATAACCAAATGGAGGATGACACAACTCTATGTAGTGAGAAAAACTTCCTAAGGTCATATTAAATCTCAGAGCTTGATGAAAAAATGAAAGGATGTGTTTTTTACAAGGGTGACTCATTATGCTTCCATAAAAATAAAATATTTTTCCCGTCCTCTTTTTTGGGTATATTTGATTTTTTTTTGTCTTTTTCAATAATTTTGGAAAGCTTGAAAAGGAATAAAAGAATGCTACATTACAAAGGAGGAACGAGTGTCACAAGCATACTAGTTCCAAGCACAAGGAACACACTAATGCTCTGAGAAAGGAGACATGTGTGGGGAAAGGACACTCGAGAAAATTCCTCCAGGGGTCAAGGCGTCAAGACACAAAGGAAAAGTGCTACAAGTCTTGCGTATAAGGCATACTTCAAAGGTTCATTTGAGAGCAATATGGAGCCGACACTAGGCCAAAGACGCAGAGATGAAAATGTGATTAATAAGACATGATGATAACATCCTTCAATGTAATTTTAATCGAGCCCAGAGAAGGTAAGATCGGTGGTTTTTCATTTTTAGAGAGTCTGAAAAAGAGCAAAAGAAGACTCCACTGGGGTACCTTTTTCGAAGGTAGTCTAGTCAGTTCGAAAAAGGGGTAAACTAGCATCGAAAATACATCTATTCAAAAACCATTTTAATGAGTGTGACAAAGACAAGATTACTCGGCAATCTTTTCAATTTTAAGGAGTATGAAAAGAGCTTAACTATGGACTTCCTGCCTTTTTCTAGATTTAGTCTCCCTATCCCGAAAAAGTGAAATTTGTTGAGAAGAAATCTCCTGGCGAGACAAATCTACCGAGGTATACCTTTTTCCTCCTTAATCTAAAGGATGGAAAAAGTGGTAAAATCATGCTAGTAGATGTTTTTCTGAACCAATTAACGAGTGTGAAAGAACAAGGTCACTCAGCGATATTTTCAATTTTAAGGAGTCTGAAAAGAGCTTAATTATGGACTCATATAGTATGTTCTTCTGGACCAGTTTAGCAAGTGTGAAGGAACAAGATCACTCGGCTATATTTTCAATTTTAGGGAGTCTTAAAAGAGATTAACTATGGACTCCGTGGAGGTTCCTTTTTCATAAATTTAGTCCCTCAGGCCCGAAAAAGGGTTAAACTTATACCTGAGAATACTCTTCTAGCAAACCAAAGTTCCTAGAGCGTACCTTTGTTCGTAAAATTGAACATCTGGACCGAAAAAGGGGTAAACAACCGTCGGATAGACGTGCCTTCAAATTTTAGTTTGGCGAGCGTGAAGGACAACAAGATTTCTCAACAATATTTTCATGTTTATAGAGTCTGAAAAGGGATTAAAAGAAGACTCGATTTTTTTTTGGGAGTCCTGAGGGTGAGGTCAAGAGTGATGACATATCAGACGTATGAGGCTCAAACTCGTAATCAAGACAAGTCTAATAAGGACTCCCGATCCTAAAGTCATTAATGAAGGCATGGATACCAAAATGCAACCAGGATCTACCTAGGGCATCCATGTAGAGGTAGAATCTACCACTAAATTACGACACTTCTAAATAAACAATGATGGTTTTGTGTCGCAATTCAGTGGGATCGATCCTATGGAAAAGCAGAAAAGACAATGAGATTCAAAAAGTGGAGGTGGAATCCTAACTTAAATGCAAAATTTGGAAAAATGACTTTTACCAAGGAATCTTTAAAAAGTGACCCATCTCCCAAAACGTTTTCCAAACCAAAAGTGAAGTGTATCGTAACATCTAATGAGAAACTGAAGAATCATGTTAAATGATTTTCAAGCCAGAAAAAATGACCAAAGGGTCCAAAAAATGAAAAGAAAGGCCAAAATAGTCTATAAATAGAAGCTGGCATCTCATTATCACCATTGTGATTTGAGAATTGACCAAAAAGACAAAAACACCCCTTTTCTAAAAGAGTTGATTCTGGGAGCTTCAGAGGAAGAAACGAACTTCCACTCGGACCAAGTAAGTATAAATCAACCCCCCTTGCATTTCAATACTTCTTTTTTTTCTTTTATTTTGGTTATTGGGGGGGAGCGCACTCCTAAAAAGGGGTGGCCCTGCATGTATGCGGGCTATCCAAGGACATCCCGCATATTCCCATGGAAAGAAAACAATCTGCCTACGTGCATACACGACTGATACCAATACAGCCAGCGTACACCCTCAAAAACTTGGAAAAAATTGAAAATGCAGGAGTTAACTCCCCTTTGAACTTGTCACTTTGCAGGATGTATGTCCATTGGAGAGAGAGAGAGCATGAATACATTGATATGATGGTCGATGAGGACCTTGCAGCTATAGCCGCATTGAGGCAATGCGTATTGTGGAAGTTCTACCGGTGCCCATTCATGAGGGCACAACCCAGGCTGTCGAATGCCTTGGTGGATTATTGGCACCCCGACGCTGAGGCATTTATGCTTTAGGGGAAGTCATTGACTCCAACGACTGAATACATCTACTTCCTGATTGGCCTCTCGAGGAGTGGTGAACTAGTCAACCTACAATATTTCCCCCCCAGGCCTCATAAGATTTCCGAGTTGATCAGATTTCATTGCGAGGCCGACACTGAGAAAGTAGGTTCTCAGGTGCCAATAAACAATATCACCAACTTATCATTGAAAGTGATATTTCTACTTATCGGGTGGATCACTGGATCCGCGGCCTTACATCAGGCCTCTCGAGCGCACATTCATTGTGTAGTATGGTTCTTGAATGCACGGATATTCGACTAGAGGATGACCATGCTATACTTCATGAAGAGACAAATCACCGAGTGTCGTGGGTGAAACAATAAGAAATTTGGATTTGGGACTATTATGTGCTCATTCTTCTTCTTCGAGAGTACCTAGTCTGAATCCATGAGAGATAGTGCAAGGGCATGAGGCCTCACTCCCGGTAGTGTGTATATGGGCAGCATTGATTTCGCAATAGGGGGGAGGAAGGACCATAGAGGCCTTCGACGATACCTTTTTTGACTGGTGGGCATGACATATTTCTGCAATAGAGGACTACCCCTATGTCGGGATCAACTTTTCTAGGGACTTGGACATGCCCATACCTACCGGAGCAAAGAAAGGAGAGATAGGTACATTTGTTTTCAATGTTATTTAAATTTTTGTTTATTTAATATATATCATTTTTATGGGAATTGAAGTATCTGACAACTATGTATCTGTTTATGTATAGATGTGGGACCAGTGCATCCAACAAACTTCTCGAGGACTAGGCGACATCCTTGACCAGAGGCAGTACCAGCCACAATTTTCGGACTAGTAGTAGCAAGGGGATGTCAAACTGGAGAGGCTGATAGAGGTTTGAGATGGGTGGAGTGGAACCTAACCGCGCTCACTCGTGCAGTCCTTATGGAAGAGATCGAGGATCTCCCACCATTGATGCAACCTCACATAGTTGGGGTGCCCTGGACCTGGTTCCAACTCCTCCAACATTTAGCAAATGTTGTGGTTCATTGTGGTAGGGCCAACATGCCCCACTCTTAGCTTAAGATGGACCACTTATGTGACGAGAGCACTTTTGGTATATGTTTGAGGGAATAAGCCCCGTGATGTATATTGGACATATTTTTTAGGTGCTTGCACCCACCTATGTACTCTGAAAATTTTGATATATATATGTGTGTGTGTGTGTGTGTGTGTGTGTGTGTGTGTGTGTATTTACATATTTTATGTCTTATGGGTTACATTTATTTACAAATGTATTTACATGTGTATGTGTGTGCAATATGAAAATCTAATGCATGATTAGTTAGAGTATCTGTGATTTGATTCAATCTCCTAGGAACATGGATATATGTAATGTAATCAAAGCTTCGTTCTAAGAGATGTACCCTAAGGAATCATTGGTGTAAAGTAGGATCATAAATGCGATAAACCCCATTTAAATGGGACACAACTAGCTATGCATCTAAGTAGACCCAGAGATGAGAGATACCATGCGACAAAGCGTCACGAAGAAACTCTATTACTATGTTGTATTCGACAACATTGTTTTTGGCGTCACCTAAACAGATACCTCCAGAAGATAACAACTGGCCCTAAGGTGTGAAGATCACCCAAGCTACAGAAGAAATCCTCCGAGTGTGTCGGCTAGTGTCGTCCGCGAACCCAACGAACACCTCTAATTCACTTGACATATGCCACAGTGAAAAATATGACATCAAAAACTACACGTCCATAAAACAAAAAGACAAAAACTAAATTGTATAAGAACCATACATATGTACAAGAAGTCACCCAATGTGACCCACCTACAAGTAATACTTCTTGAGGTAGATCCCATTTTTAGGCTCCGCCAAAGATTTCCCTTCGAATTCAACCAAACAATAAGCGCCCTTGTTTAATACTTCCTTCATGATGAAAGGTCTGAACCACATGGGTTTGAACTTGCCTGCCCCCAGGGGATCCTTATCTTGGTCATAGACCAGGACAAGGTTGCCTTTGGAGAAAATTCAAGGAGGAACATACCGATCATATTGACACTTGAGTTTTTTCTTGTGAGCCTCATTATCCAAGGCTGCATCACGACATTGCTCATCAAGTTTCTTGAGATATAATAAGAGTTCCTCAAGTGGTGAAGTGTCTGGAAATAACTGTACTTCAAAATTAGAGATGGAATATGGAACTCTATTGGAAAGATTGCTTCCATCCCATAAATGATTTGAAAAGGTGAGAAACCGATTCAAGTATTTACATATGTTCGGTAGGCCCACAATGTTGAGTACAACATCAAATGCCAATTTGACTTGGCTGAATTGATCGTTCGCTGCAGAATAGTCTTGAGGGACTTATTCATAGCTTCCACCTGACCATTCGCTTGTGGGTAGTAGGGTGATGAATGATCTTGCCTCAAACCAATATTTGATGTTAACTCAGACATCATTTTGTTATGAAAGTGACTACCATGGTCAGTGAAAATCTCCCTCGGGATGTCGAACCTTGCTATTATCTGATTGAAAAAAAAGAGATTTGTTGTCTCACCATCATATTTGAATGTTGCCATAGCTTCGACCTACTTAGTGAAGTAGTCTACTGCTACGATGATATAATGGTGCCCCTGGATGAAGGGGGGTGGCATGTAGTATAATCAATCCTCCACTTAGTGAAGGGGCCAACCGTAATGATGGGAAACATAGGATTGGGGTGTGCCCTCATCTTCTGAGATAAGATCTTACACAGGTGGTACTTCTTGACCGATTCAATGGATTCCTTGATTATCGTCGACCAAAAGTAATTGGCTCATAAAATATTTTGGGTTGTTTCCAAACCAGACAAATGACCACCACATGCTCCATTGTGGCAGTCATTAAGAATGAGCTCCACTTCTTCATGAATCAGGCATCAAGGAAGGATGCAATCTACACCTCGACGATACAAAGTGTCCTCGAGTATGAGATAGTTTTTTTCTTGATGGTGTATATGTCGATGCTCATCATGAGAAGTAGAGGTGAGGCACTTCAAATTATGGAGATAGATTATTATATCTCCATACCAAGGGTCCGAAGATGAAATCAGAAAAAAATCTCCTTTAATCGGTGATTCTTCGAGTGCAACATCATTTGACTCAACTGGAAGTTCCGAGATAAGTTCCACAAAGACCAATGACTTCTTAGATTTCACAGAAACGAAATCCAAGTCAAATGCTTGGAGGATAACAATCCATCTACTGATATTTCCGCCGATTACACGTCGTGTCAACACATATTGGAATGGATTCACAACAGTAATGATGGTGGTCTTTCGAAACATGATATAATGATGAAACCATTGGACAGCATGTACTGCTACCAACGCAAGCTTCTCAAAGTGAGAGTAGTTGAGTTCTGGTCCAACCAGCCCTTGGATCAAGTAATAAATCGCATGTTCTTCAAGTAGGTTGTCCTCTTGAACCAAGACCATACCGATGGTCGACTCTGTCGCGGCCAAATACAATAAGAAATCTTTATTATAATTGGGTGGCCAAAGTAGAGGGGAATACGTGAGGGCATGTTTCAATGCTTCGAATGAATGTTAAGAGGCTTCGTCCCAATGGAAAGGGGTGTCCTTCTTTAGTAAACTCATAAACCCTTTAGTGATCTCGGCATAGTTTGCGATAAAACGCCGAAGAAAATTGGCTTTTCCCTGTAAACTCTGAAGCTGAGGGACTGTGCACAGGGGAGGAAATTTAACTATCACCTCGACCTTTAGAGGATCGACCATGATCCCTGTTTTTGAAACTATAAAACCTAAAAGACGACCCGACATCACTCAAAACCTGTATTTGTTAGGATTCAAGTGAATCTGATAGTAGTGACATCCCTCAAAGATAAGTCAGAGGTGTGTGGGATGATCAACTCTCTTACAAGATCGTGATGCTAAATCATCGAGATAGGCCTCGACTATGTGTTTGAGATCGTGGAAAGAAAAATACATGGCCCGCTGAAAAGTGGCTCCAGCGTTCTTCAGGCCAAAAGGCATCTTTCGATAAGAAAATGTACCCCATGGACAGATAAAAGTTGTTTTATGCTAGTCTTTAGGCTTAATCTGTATCTGATTCTATCCCGAAAAACCATCCATGAAAGAAAATACCTCATAACCTGCACATTCATCGACAATTTGGTTAATGAATGGCGTGGGGAAATTATCCTTTGGACAGGCCTTATTCAAATCACGGAAGTCTGTGCATACGTGAATCGTTCCCTGCTTTTTGTTGACCGAAATAGGATTTGACACCCATTGAGTCAAATAGATGGGGTAGATGAAAATAGATTTGATTAACTAGATGAAGCTTATGCCAGACTGACTTGGCATCAAGGTAAGTTGTTATGTCATGTTAGGCGATTCTTGGATCAATTATTTGCATTTCCTCGTAAGAACGGGACAAAAAATTGTGAAATTCTTTAAATAAATTAGTATAGATTCGAATCTCCTCAGGGGAGTAATCTGCTCCAAAAAATACATTCTCCACGATGCCAGGGGTTCTAGAGAAATCAATAGGTATCGTTTTAGCGATGGTTTCCATATTACCTTCGGTGTAAACTACATGCGTAGCCAAAGGATTGATAGGACAAAACCTATCTCCAGTCATAGTCAACATGAATTCACCGGACTCAATTCTTCCTAACTCCGGGAGAAAATAAGATCTGTGATGGAGATCATCCCATGGTTTTTTTGGACTAGTCAGTGCCTCTATAATTGCCTCGTCAGAGGGCAAGACCAAGTCTAAGGAATCGGTAGTGAAGATCAAACCTTGAGCTCGGGGAGGCTTGAAAATTAGATCCAACTCCTGTGTAGGAGTCGGATCAGGGTCGACGAAAGATTGTTGGACTATAGAGTACGCAACCTCTGCCGTGAACAAAGGCGTGGCCATGCCATGATGCCCTATCCCTTCCAACGTGGCCGAAGGAGAAGGAAGAGTCCACGTATCATTAAAGTAAGTCATACGGAATGACGACACTTGAAATATTTCAGACTTAGGTTGGTTGGGGACAGTCGATATGAACTTGACATTGCCAGACAGAGGCGGGTAATCGAAAGTACCCATCAAAGGCAGGCACAAACCAACCCCTATATTGATGACATTGGGATATGGATTATCAATCATAGGGACCGTGGATGCCCCCGATGAAGGGTCAGGACAAGATAAAGACAACTGATCATTGGAAATGATCCGGCCCTCGTGTGGAAACAACAAGACCCAAAAAACGGTGGTGACCACTACATGCATAACATAGGTTTAACTCCTTCCTAACAAGAGATTATAGTCGAGAGGCGCATCAGCCACTTCAAATTCAACGCACACGGTATTTCCTCCTAGCTGCACGATGAAAGAAGGAATGAATCCATGTGGTCTGAACAAACAACCATCGAAAGAGGTAAGAAGAGTAGGTGATGGAGACAAAAAGGGTTGGCCAATGTCCTTCCAACATGCCAACGGCATCACGCATGTTGAGGTTCCCTCATCAACCATCGTGCGAAAAATGTTCCGGGTAAACGATTTCGTGGTTTAAGCCACTACTATCTGAAATACAATGTGGTATGGGAGATGAGGTTTCAATTTGGTTGTATCAAGCATGATCGTTCCCGGATTACAAGTCTCAGCAGATACTAAGGCAGCTAACAGGGACATTCTCTACGAAGGGTAGCTATGGAGGACCTCCAAAGCAGACATTGCGCAAGGGATTTGTGAAAAATCCTCCACCACAGAGTAGTTCTGGGTGGCCCTCACATTTGGATTGTGGGAAGCTTTCTTGAACACCCCTTTTGAGATGCGTGTCATTGTTTCTCCCAAAGTCTTCTCAATATGGAGAGGAACATATGGGTTTTTGTCTTCTTTACTCCTCTCAGAAGTGTTTGGCATTCCGTAATCGTGTGTCCTAGTCGCTATATGGGCATCACCTTTCAACATATAAACATTCGAGGTCGAGGGATTACTAGACGACGAAGGGGTCCCTAACTTCCCCCATCCGCATTCACAGAGGCTTGAGTTAAATTTTTCCCATGTGGAAATGGGCTCATTAACACAACAGGTTGTTGTTGCGCCAACAACTTTTGGGCCTCCGCGAGCTGAGGGAACATGTGAGTCAGATGGTCTTCTGTAAAAAAGTTACATGGATACTTGGAATTTGTTTTGTGTGTATTTCCCCAGTGAGCATTATTGGTGGGTTTCTTATCCCCCTTACCCTTCTTTCACTATTTCTTCTTTCTGTCAGCCTGTTGGTTGGCTTTCAGGTTTGTCGATTGCACACTATGTACATCCGACGTTTGAGTAGGGGGAGTAGCCAAACTAGTGGTTTGGATGGCCACTGTCTATTGTATTGACAATTGTTGCAATTGATTCGACAGTTGATCAATGGGCTTCGCTTGTGCTGAACCAACGATACCATCGGCATGTGGTCCAGACTTATGTCTGGTCTTGTCAAGGATAGACCGTGGAACATCTGGAAAAACTTCGTAAAGTAAACCAGACTAAGAGTATATTAGTCCAAGTTGTTGAGCTCTCAGTATTTCCTCTTCCTTGGAAAACACTCCTGACATTGCAACATCCTTGGATCACTGAGGTACCAAAGACTTAATGAACTACTCCAGTAGGAAAGCTAGTGAGACTGATACCTTTATCAAACTCTTCTGACGCCACCATTCCCGGATGTGATCCGAGATATGATCAACCTTTGTTTGCTCAAAGTTGGCCAACAATTCGGTGTCAGCATCATATCTCACAGGTAATTGAAAATAGTTTATAAAAACCATTGCCAATTCTCCAAAAGTAGAGTATCTTGAGCGGTCGATCTTGATGTACCATTTCGCGGCACTCCCGATAAGAGTGCGTTGAAACAGATGCAACTGGACAAAGTTGTCTCTCAACAATTTGGACGAGCACCATAGGTGAAAAGTGGTCACACAATTTCCTTGATCTTCGTTAGGATTACCTTCTAACTTTGGAATGTCCGAAGGAAACTTGGTTGGCATAGGAGGCCAACGCGGATCGTGATAGATTGGGTCATTCAACAATCTTGACAAGTATAGAAAATGCAATGTTGCCAAAAACGGTAGCTTGGGTTGTTGAGTATGTACAAGAGGAAAGGAGCCTGGAATTTGGCTGGCACCAGGTTGTCAGGAAATGTTAGGCTGCTAATCAGGGTTCTGGTAAAAACCATGGTCATGGCTAGCGTACGGATACTACACTTGTTGAGATGTCATCGACTGACTCTCGTAATTGGACGTTGAGGGCTAGGAAGGGATTTCTCCCAACGTTGCGTTGAAAAGGTTCTAGAAAGGGTTTCCCCTACCAATTTGACAGTCATAGGTACCAAGCCTTGCTCGGGGTTCCATTGGCCATGGAAGGGGTTGAACCCGGTCGACATCCCTGACGATGGTATTGATCCCTGTCGTGGATTCTAGGGTCCTTGAGAAGTGTTTTCCCCATGTGCAGGAATAGTACCCTGCACAGGATTTTGTGATCCAAAACCAGGGTTTCCCCCAATCGAGACGATAGCTAATGAGAATGTGTTGTTACCAAATGTGTCGAACAAAGAGAACGACAAAGAAACCACTAACGTGGTGTTGGAATAAATTCCTTTTCTACCTACTTCAAACAAGTTGTAGTTCATGTTCGACTAGAAGGGTTGCTAAGGAGCACCACCTAACAAGGGGGACGATGGAGGTATAAGACCCCCACCATAAGGGAAAGTGTAATAGGGGGATGAGGTGCCCCACATGTACCCTTGTAGAGGAGCGTTAGAGCTCTCTACCCCTAGACCTAGGGTCTATAGGGTAGAGTAGGATAGGACAGAGTTTGTGTCAAAGCTAGGCATCTCGTATGAAAATAGAGGGCATGTCGCACTCTGGGTGAACGGAGCGATGATCACCACCATAAATGGAATGGGACCACTACCTGAAGTATAGGCGGTCGAGACCGATGATGGTGTGTTAGGAGGCAGAACACCCACTGTAGTGGCAGCCATAGAGGGAGTGTGAGGACTCCCTGATGAAGTTGCATCGGTTGCTTCCATCACTTCTTGTAAAATTATCTGGCGCTCATGATGAGTTATCCTTGGGGGGGAAACTTGTATCAAAACTAACGCTGACAAGTCAGTGGTCGGAGGGTTATAATGTCTGAGAGCTTTCGCTCCAAGTTCAGAAATGGTAGGCTCCTTCGGATGCAAGAGTTATTCTATCGAAGATGGCTTAGGTACAGTTTCCTATGGCCTGGTCACCTCAAATGACCCTTGTTGGTCAAGTCTTCGCCTTCGTGATGGCAGGGGTGACTCCAATTTAACCGATGTCAGACCCTGAAGCCTTTGTGACCGATGAATCTCTTGATCTTCCACTTTGTGAGAATATCAATGACACACTAGGGATTTTATTGATGTTGAAAACCAACACATACTAGAAAGAGTTCCTATGAGATAAATAAATCAAACCACTAGCTATTTGGAAGAACAGTTACACTAGCCAACACTAGAGAAACTTACCAATGCAAGTGCAACTCGAATACGAAAAAAAAACTCTAGGTATACTCTACAAAGAGTGGCTCAATGTATGTCCTAGGTACCATGGTATACCCCTCCAGTCACCTATGTAAGTCGCTAAAATAAAGGCAACTAAGTTGCCAGTGAGTGAACAGTCACCAGGCGGGTACAGTCGACAGTCGGGTGGACCGCAATGAGCAAGGTATCAAGCTTGAAACCTATCGAGGGTATCGAAATCAAGTGTTATAGAAGAATACTGAGGACCTCAAATGGATTCAAGACCCATGAAGCTCCGTGGAAAATGTGATCAACAGAATCCCAAGAAAATTCCTCTATATGCATTCCCCACTACGCTTGGTCTCTCTCTGGAGGGGTTATCTCCGCTACCTTTCTGTACGTGACCTCATGTTTAGACCCTGTGTTAGAGGGGGTCTCAGATAAATTTCACATTTACTGGAATTTTTACACTCCCTAGCACAGACTCGTATGTGTTTTTATATCCTTGAAGAGTTTCCTCTCCAACCTAAATCAAGGCTCTAGCCTAGACTAGTTGATGGACCCTACAAACATAAAGTCTATTAAATTTTAATTAATCATTAATTTTAAGTGGTTTGTCGTAAAGTCAAGGAAATGGAAATGAAACTAGTGGTGTATTTTAAGATATGAAAGAGAAGAGAATTAAATGAAACTGAAAGAAAACTACTTCTTTTTGACAAATAAAGATTTGCAAATTTACACTCTTTAACCAACTTTTTGTAACTACTTTTTCTAAGATCTTTAAAAAGAAAAAGACCAAAACAAGATTTCTCTCGACTATGAGCTACTTAAGTGTTCTAAGCATTCAGTAAAGAACTTAAGAAATCACTCTTTCTCCTGTTAAGCAAAGACAACTAACCTAACTACTTACCAAACAAAGAAATGAAATCCTTTTTTTTTTATGCTTCAAAATAAGAAACTTGAAAAAACTTATTTTTATTTTCTTCTAAAGAAAGTGAAAGGGAAAAAGTGAAGACAAGACAAGAACAAAACTGACTTCAAGTCTACTATGGATCGTAGGGAGTCACTGCCAATACTCAGTAGACTGATCATAAAAGACTCAATAACTTGTCTCAAACCCTTACTAAGAAAACACAAGAAATATTGATAAATAAATAAGCTAACTGATGACAAACCTAGGCTAAAGACTGTAATAACAGAGACTGGTACTAGATCAATAAAAACCCCTAAGAAGTATGAATTCAATCAGGGAATAGGTTGACTACCTCTTCTTGAAAAAATACTTTCTTGACACATGCACGCTACTGAAACTTAAGCAACCTATGTATGTACGTGGGATGTCCAAAGGTAGGGCATGTATGTATGCATGCAGGCCCACTGCAGGCCGCGTACACCTCTGTAACTTCTCAAAAAGAAAATTGATAGTCAAGGATAACAAGGCAAGGAGAACTAGTATGGCAGACCAGAATCCCTTAAAGACACAGAAACTTACAAAAATATTAGAAAAGGTAGTCAAAACCAATTAAAATACCCAAAATGATATCCCCTAAAAACCCTAGAGGCTTCCCCAGGATGGTCGCCAATTTTGCTATAGTGCGAAAACCCCCCTATGGACTACACTAGGGTTCAATGTGCAGGCAGATCTAACTATCTAAAGTCTTCTACTTTCAACAATTACCCCAACAATACCCTACATCCATGCATAAAATACAAAGTATAAGGATCTGGTAACTCTACCTTAAACTTCGCATCTGGTGTCGATCCTTTTGTGTTCGGTTGTTCCTTGACTGCAAATATCCTCCAAAGGCTGACCTGCATTCACCAAAAGACAAAAAAGAAACTATGAACATGCATATTATATATGAATTAGTGGGTCAGATGTCATAATAAAATGTAAATCAAACATAAATTTTGAACACATCATATGGCGGGACGAAAAAATACTTCTTTATATTAATCTCACAAAGTCACTTACAAATGAGATCGACGAATGCTCCTCGAACCTGGTCCGAGCTCCTCTTCACCAAGCTCCAACTGCTTCCACGTGTTAGCACAAGAATTTTCATCTAGAAGAGGCCTAACTATCATAGTTTTGGGTTTTTTCTAAAGTGTTAACTCCCTCAGTTGTAAAGTGCACAACCTACTATACTGCCAAGACACCTAAACACAATGGGTTCGACATTATGAAAAGACCACCAACTTCTCTGGACACATTCAAGATTGAAGGCATTGCATTTTGACATTTCTACCTAAACCTGCACATAGGCACAGCATAGGTGGCGCTACCTACAGGTGCTACCTAATATTTTTGGCAGAAAACGAATTGTGCAGAGTTATTTTACCAGTTTTTTGTCACTAACTTTAAATTTGGATTCTAAACAATTGAAAAGTTATTTTTGAAAACTGGAGGAGGTTTTTGTTCATAACATGCCAAATAAAAAAAATCTCTCTCATGTTTTCAAAATGTGTTATGGTTTGAGATATATTATACATAGAAGTGGCGCTACCCAACTGTTTTACAGTGGCGCGACCTAATTTCCTATAGCGGTCACAGTTTCGATATTCACCTTGTTGGGAGGTTGCCACATGTCAAGGAGGGTTCAAATTAATTATCAAAAATCATTTATATGTAAAGGGACACCTTCACCTAATATTTATCTCTAGCAAAGGCCTCATGCATTGAGGTGGAGACATTTTATTAATGACTTCCAACAAATTCCTGAAAATTAGCAGTTTGTTGGATTTTTGTCTCTTTGATTGTTGCCACCTATCTCCAAGGCTTACAATCCAATGGAGGATATGGGATTTGACCTCCTTAGTTCATTTGGATGCTATTGTCTATTTAAATAATAAAATATCTCTTGGAGAAGGGGGATGGATGATCCAAGAGAGTCTAGAGAGAGTAGGAGTAGGCAGTTTTTCTGTGTATGTTCATTTGTAAGCCTGTGGGAATTTTATGATTGTAAGCATTACTGCTATTGGAGACTCATGAGATATGTGACTTCAGATTGTAACTCTTCTATTTATATTTCTTCTTATTTGAATATATTTCAGATTTTAGGATCAAAGGCTATCAATGATTTATGGATCCCTAAGTAGCATAGGATCTATTGTATTTTTCCCATCAATCATTGTTTATATTCAAGTATTTGTTGATTCATTAAATTGAGAGAATATTTGTTCAATGAACATTATACCTTATGTTTTCCTTCTTCATTCTTCCACTTGTCAGCATATAATCTTGTTTTCTGTTGAGCATCTTTTGTGCCTTCGATGAGTAGGATGTTTTTGACTCCATTGCCCATTGGTGTAGCCTATTGATCTACAGTTTGTAGCCCTTTCTCTTTCTTTATCCATATTGTTGATCCACCTATTCAAAACCAAAATTATCTTTTACATTCTTATGGGTGTTGAGCTTACACTTTAGCAGTCAAAGTGTGACTTTCAGTGCTGACGTTTTTGGCATCGTTGTTGGGGATGGATTTGAGCAGATTGAAAATCTCCCTGGGAAGAACGACATTGCATAGCTCCAACTTTAGATGGTGACTAAAGTTGGACACCTTAAAGACTTCACATTCACCATGGCGACTCCATTTTTTAGAATATGTTGGTGACTCCACTGGGGATGAGAAAAATAAAATGGCTATGAAGGCTATCCTAGCCAGGAGATTTGCTCCACTCAATTTCTCAGCCATAGATGGTTATCCACATCATGTGCCTCAAATTGATGAATGAAAAGATCTGTTGCCCAGATTTTATGAAGGTGAGGATGAAAACCATTTTGAGCATGTTCATGAATTTCATGCTTTAATGCAATAGCTTGACATCCATCATGAAGATATATTGATGAAAATGTTCATTTATTCATTGGAAGGTGACGCAAGGCAATGGTATAGAACACTCCCTTCTTCTAGTATTTCCTCTTTGAAGGAATTTAATGATGTTTTTTATTCTCATTGCAAGATAATTTTTCCAGCTGAAAGACTTTTTGAGAATTGTTGTGAGGGGTATGCATTATATATTCAAGATTCAACAAGTGATTCCTCTAGTAGTGATGATGAAGGGGATGATTGTAGAGAGCGAGACTTAGATGATGAGTTTCATCATGCTTTTCCTAAATTTGAAGAACAAATGCATCATTCATGTCAAAATTTAGGTCCCCAAGAGAAAGATCAATATGGACAATCCATCATTTCCCTTTCTTCTCCTTTTCTCGATTCTTTAAGTCAAGAGTTCATCTTAGATTCAGATTTATTTCATCATGAGAATATTGTTGTAGCTTGTCATGAATGAATTCATAGCTTACCAGTTGTTGTTGTAATCCCTCCTATTGTTAATGAACGAGTGTGCCATGATTTGCCAAGTTTTGATGAACATGAGGATGTTTTCACTGAACAACCAGCTATCCCAGCTATTGTACTAATCCCCTCAGCCATTAATAGTCAAATGGTCATTGATTCACCTTTGTATGATGATTATGAAGATGATTTCCATGAACAATCTATTGAAGACATTATATCATAAAAGTATCCTTCCCATCAAAGAAACAATATCTTGTTTCAACCCTCATGTCATATTTTTGTTGCTAAAAAGGAAGGAGAAGATGGTAATCTAAGTTTAGAAGGTAAAAAACTAATAAATTGGGACCATAAGATGATCTATGATGAATATCCCTCACAATCAGAAGACAAGATAGAAGAATGTAGTTTCCCAAGCACTTCTAATTGTGATGAACTTACCTATAAACCCCCTATTCCTCTTGAAGACACAAGCTCGGTTTCATCAAGCAACCAAGATCAAATGCAGTGTGATCAGATGAGAAAGGTTGAAATTAAAGAAAGACAAGCATCACTAAGCCTTTGTCCTAATACAACTCATGACCAGGAGTGGACCAAGGCCATATGCATTGAGGATGAATCAGAAAATCAGCAATCCATACAACAACCAAGCACAATGGAGGAAGGACCTAATGCAATACTTTTCCTTTTTACACAAAGCAATGTCGCGGGGGAAAGTATTGATGATGTTTTTCAGGATCCATTTGCAGCCTGTCTGGAAGCAGAAAGTGAGCCTATGCTCATTGATTTCTTCAATGGAAAGTGTATTGCCAAATGTTTCTTTGAGGTGCCTTCAAGTAATAATTATCTCTGGTGCTTAAGGAAGCACATTTCAAAGATTTAAACAGTTGAAAAAATGATGAAATGGCTTCATTGGTTATTTCATGTAACTTGAATGCTTCATTTTCCTAAGAATTAGAGTAGGTGTGTGAAATAAGCTTGTTGAACAAGCATCATTTTCATCATTTTTGTTTGTTTCAGTTTTCATTTGCATTTAGCGCCAGATGAAGGTCACAGATCAAAGAAGATTGCAAAGGTTAAAGGTTGGGAGCAACCCTAGGATAAGACACTAAAACTACAAGAGTTCTTAGAGCCTCACAGGGAGGACTCTATCCCCCATGGATCCTATGTTAGCATAATAATTTGCAGCTAGAAGAGGCCTAACTATCAAACTTTTGGGTTTTCTCTAAAGTGTTAACTCCCTCAGTGGTAAAGTGCACAACCTAGTATACTGCCAAGACACCTAAACACAATGGGTTCAACATTATAAAAAAGCCACCAACTACTCTACACACATTCAATATTGAAGGCACTGTGTTTTGACATTGCTACCTAAACCTACACACAGGTGTAGCATAAGTGGCGCTACCTAATATTTCTGGCAGAAAATGAATTGTGCTGAGTTATTTTACCAATTTTTAGCCACTAACTGTAAACTTGGATTCTGAACAATTGAAAAGGTATTTTTGAAAACTAGAGGAGTTTTTTGTTCATAACATGAAAAATAACAGAAACCTCTCTTTGTTTTTCAAAATGTGTTATGGTTTGAGATATATTAGACATAGAAGTGGCGCTACCTAACTATTTTACAGCGGCACTGCCTAATTTCCTGTAGCGGTCACGGTTTTGATATTTGCCTTGTTGGGATGTTGCCACATGTCAAGGAGGGTTTGAATGACTTCTCAAGGATCATTTAGATGTCAAGGGACACCTGGACATAATATTTATCTCCAGAAAAGGCCTCATGCAATGAGGTGGAGACATTTTATTAATGACTTCCAACAAATTCCTGATTTTTGTCTCTTTGATTATTGCCACCTATCTCCAAGGCTTAGAATACAATGGAGGAGATGGGATTCAACCTCCTTAGTTCATTTGGATTCTATTTTCTATTTAAAGAAGGAAAGATATCTTGGATAAGGGGGATGGATGAGCAAGGAGAGGCTAGAGAGAGTAGGAGTAGGCAATTTTTCTGTGTATGTTCATTTCTAAGCCTACGGGCATTTTATGATTGTAAGCATTACTGATATTGAAGACTTATGAGAGCTGTGACTTCATATTGTAACTCTTTTATTTATATTTCTTCTTATTTGAATATATTGGAGATTTGAGGATCAAAGGTTGTCAATGATTTGAGGATCAAAGGTTGACATCAGTCATTGTTTATATTCAAGTATTTGTTGATTCATTAAATTGAGAGGATATTTGTTCAGTGAACATTCTACCTTATGTTTTCCTTATTCATTCTTCCACTTATCAGCATATAATCTTGTTTTCTGTTGAGCATATTTTGTGCCTTTGATGAGTAGGATGTTTGTGACTCCATTTCCCATTGGTGTAGCCTAATGATCTATAGTTTGCAGCCCTTTCTCTTTCTTTATCCATCTTGTTGATCCACCTATTCAAAACCAAAATTATCTTTTACATTTTGATGGGTGTTGAGCTTACACTTTAGCATTCAAAGTGTGACTTTCAGCACTAACACCACGTATCTTTCTCCTCTTAAAATTCTCTCTGGGGAAATGGCATAGGCTTATGAATGAGGGAAAAGGGCAAGAATATGGAATTCTGGCTCAAAAGTCACAATGTGGCTACAAATTCTTGGGGCAAGGGGGGAAAGTGAAATGGCCAGAGTTTCACTGTTCTTATTCTTAGATTTGGAATGAGACCCCAAAACCTCCTTTTATATGAAAAAAAGGATGGTTATTCGGTTTTGTGATGGGCTATAGGCGATGGGACAGTTGGAAAACTATCCAATAGCTTGTAATCTCAACGAATTCCTTGCAACTTTTTAATTTTTACAACTTTTGTGAGTATACGCGGACTGTAATGGTGCAGCTAGCGTATGTACACAATATGTAATTGTGAAGAAAGAATGTGTACATGGGTAGTAATGGTGCAGGGTGCATGCATCTACAAAAATGTGGTTCTTAAGAAAAGTTGCTCAGTTATGGCTAAGAAAAAACAACAAGTAAGATGGTCTAATGCCATGTATGCATGTATGGTGCAATTTAGGGTTATAACAGAATGTCCTCTATTTATTAAGTAAACAACAGTATTTACAACATCTGACCAAAAATGTAAGGGAAATCATGCATGCAATCTCATACTCCTTGCACACTCCATGATTGTCCTCTTCATCCTTTCTGACACACCATTTTCTTGTGGTGTTCTTGAAACTTTTTTATCTCTATGAATCCTATGGTATGAAAGGTAATCATAAAACTCCTTGTTGCAATATTCACCTCCATTGTCTGATCTTAGCCACTTCAACCTTTTTCCTATCTCATTCTCAACCAAAACTTTCCATTTCTTAAAAGTGTCAAAAAAATCAAATTTTTTTCGAATACAATAAACCCGAGTTTTTCTAGTTGCATCATTAATAAAAGTAACATAATAACTAGAGACACCAAGACATGATACCTGATATGTTCCCCATACATATGTATGAACAATCTCTAACATTTCTTTCTTCTTTTCTTTTCCAACTCTGAGAAATATGCCTCTCTTATGTTTTCCATAAGCACAATGCTCACAGAAATCCAAATCAATTTGTTTAAGATATGGAAACAAATTTATTTTGTGAAGTATTTGCATCCCCTTCTCACTCGCGTATCCAAGCCTATGACTCCATAGTGTTGTATCCACTCCTTTAGAAGCTAAAGAGATATAAGAATCAGTATTACCAATACATAAATACAATGTACCTACCTTCTCTCCTTTTACTATCACCAGTGATCCTTTGGTGACCTTCCATGTCTTACCTATAAATATAGATATACAACCTTCACTTGCCAACTGCCCTATTGAAATTAGATTTTTCCTTATATATGGAACATGTCTTACCTATTTCAACAACCATTGGTTTACATTCTTTTCTTTTATTTGTACCTTATCCATTCCAACAGTTTTGCATGATGCATCATCACCCAAATGAACCTGTCCAAAATCACCTTGAAATTAATCTAGAAAATGTTTCCTATGGGGTGTGGCATGAAATGAAGCCCCTGAATCTACTACCCAAGACTCAAAAATATTATCTACAGAAATAATCAAAGAATCTTGTAACACATCACCTATTACATTTGCTTCCTGATTTTTCTCATGTTGTCCATCTATTTGTTTCTTTGGAGCTATGCAGTCTTTCTTCGGATGTCCTTTATTCCCACAATTCCAACACTCTATCTTTCTCAGTCTGGATTTGGATCTTCCCTTCCTAGAATTCCCATGGTTCCCTGAGCCCTTTCCTCTATCCTTTTTTCTTCCCTTGTTCTCCATGGTCAACGCATTACCTAATGTCTCACATGTGCTTTTCCGTGGAATTTTCTCACTAAGGATAACACCAACAACATAATCAAATTTTAGAGTGTTTGAACCAGAGACAGAGTTACTTATAGCCATGACCAAGCCATTCCATCTTTATGGAAATGAGCATAGGATTAGAAGATCCCTGACCTCATCATCAAAGTCCACTTTTACAGAACTTAGATGATTAGTAACCATATTAAATTCATTTAAATGATTTGCAATAGACCCACCTTCTAATATATTTATATTAAATAATCGCTTCATTAGAAATACCTTATTGGACACGGAGGGTTTTTCATATAGTTTAGCCAACGCATCCATCAATTCCTTCGTTGTCTTTTCTTTTGAAATATTGAAAGCTACCTATGTTTCGAGGCTCAGTCATATCATTCTTGGTGCCTTTATGTTAAGAACCTCCCATTCTTCATCCTTCATGGTCATCGTCTTTTTTTTTATTCCACCCAATGGTAGAAATAGATCCTTCTGATATAAATAATATTCCATCTGCATCTTCCATAACTTGTAGTTTATGCCATTAAATTTCCTGACTCTAAAATTTCCATCTTCCACCATTGCTCCCACTCGAACCAGGAACCCTCTTTTCCTACGAGTTACCTTTCACTCTGATACTAGTTATTAGAAAAACGAGATCGCAGAGGAACAAAATAAAATAAAAATGAGGAAATAAAACACAAAATATACACAATACAATAAAGATACAAATATACATGGTTCACCCAGTGTGGGATATGTCCACCAGAGAAATCTCTAGGTCCTTCCTTTATTATTATCCGACAAAATGAAGGGATACAACCTATAGCACACCCGTTATAACTTTTTCTTATTTCTTTCATGGTCTCCTCTCTTAGAATAAAATATTCACACTAATACAAAACCACAATTCAATTCTCTCATAAAAGAGGGTTTCATTCTATGGGAAAAAACCCTAACATAACTTCTACCATCATATCTGTGACCTTATAATGAATGATCCAGATTGACTACAAAATTACAATATTTGAATTGAAAAAAAAAATTGTGGCCCCTCATGGTCCAGGGGGGGCATGAATTGTGTATTATGCAGTTTCTTTGACCTTCATATAATTAGGAAGATAATCAGGCTCCACAACCAACAATTATGATGAACAAATTGTAAGTACCAGACCAAGGTACGACTCTGACATGCACCAAATGGAAATTTTGCATGATAGAGACTCTTTGAATAATAGCTAATGATGAAGACTACTAAAAAATATGATGAATCTACCAATGGGTTCAAATGGAAACCAAGGTACCACACGAATCCCTATGTGTGATAATTGCTTTTGAAGTTGAACATAAGGTAAACCACTCATTCAACGACCAATGATGGTTTTTCATTTGTTTAGCACAAGGTCACCTATCAATAATGGAAATAGGACTAGGGTGCTACTCTAGGTCATACTCTCATAACAATGTGTCGGAGTCGATAAGAGTAGACCCGCTAACCAAAAGTCAATGAGGACCTTTTGTACTAGAATGAGTAAGAGACATAGATACTTGTGATAATGAGATGGAATTGATATACTCAGGAAGGATGACTTGAAAGGTCAAATACTTGTTGTGGAATGGTCGACTCAAGATGAAACTTCCCTTGGAAAAATGAAGGACACATCATGTGACTTAGGCAACATGACTATAAAATGGAATAAATTTTTAATACAGGAAGAATCCACAAATGATACATATGGTTGAAAGAATAACAAACCAAGGGATATTATACTCAACAAAGAGAAAATGTCTCCTAAAGACACACTAAACCTAAAATAATGAGATATTGACTCAAAATTGTACTTTGTTCAAGGGAGACAAGACTTCTTCCAATAAAAAGAGATAGACTATTTCCCCCTCTTTTTATTTTTATTTTGTTTGTCTTTTTTATATTATTAAATCCTGTAAAATGATAAAAGAGTAATATAGTACAGTGGATGAAATGAGTGTTGTGGTAAATCAAACTAATACCAAAGCACAAGGAACATACCTATGCTCAATGCAAGGAAGCATGTGAAAGATAAGGACACTCAGGGGAATGTCTCCTTCAAGGATAAATGTGTCGATTCGAAACAGATTAAATAGCAAGGCTAGCAATAGGTAGGAATGCATAAGAAAAGGGTTCCAAAAAATCAAATTGAAGCCGAAATGAAATTACAATGCAACAAAATTTTGGAAGCCCCATGGGTACATTATCCAAAAATATATAGAGAGGAAGTCATGAGGCTTTAACGCAAAGACATGGAGGGACTAAAGAGGGCATCTAAGCCTACGGAGAAACTATAGTATGGGTGTAAAAAAATCCAATGAGGTACTAACTAGGACACCCATGGAGAGGTAAGCTCTATCATCCATAAGCGACACCATTAATTATATTGAGAGGTTTAGTACCGCTAATGAATGGGGTGGGACCTAAGGAATATATGTGAACAATACAGATAAATGCATAGTGCAGGAAGAATGAAACCTACTTTGTATGCTAGTAAGGAAAACAATACTTGTTGAAGAATCCAAAAAGGTGTTGACATACATAACAACACGTGTTCGAGGGATTCCCATAGGTAATGGCCAAAAAATATTGTGAAGAAGATATGTAGTTTCAATGAAAATTCATAGTTCTAACTATAGTATTAAGAACAACCCTTCGACCATCAGACCTTCTGGATGCCACAAGGAAACACAATGCACAAAGTGCACTCCCCAATATCAACCGATATGGCTTCAATGGGTGGCTGCAAGACTCAGGTGTCTACAACCATGGGATGGAATGTGTATCTCTCTCAGAGGAATTAGATATACTAAACTCCTATCCCTCAAATTCCCATTTATTATATTGATCCTAACTCTTACCAGTGACACAACATATAACTAGTGACACAGATTCATTCAGTGTTGCACGATATTATTTCATCTATTATTTTATCATATTTATCATATAGCTTATTAACTCAACTATAACCGTAATCAATGCAAACATCCATACACATGAAACAGATATACCTTGGTTCACCCTCTCCTGGGCTACGTCCACAAAGATTTGTTCTGGCTCTTTATTCATATTCATGGAAAATCTAATGATGTGCATTGTACAATTCTTCTTCCATTACATTTGATCTCCATAGACCGTGACAATAAAAAATTAGGACTTCCTCTCCAATAGTTCCATCTCCATCACACGCAGTCTCTAACTAACAACAACCAATAACAATAACAACAACAACCACTTCTACAACCACACCCTTCTACAATCCTAATACATTCTACTTATATACAAAAATGACACAAATCCCTTACAAAAACCCTAACCCTAAGTAGGTTAGGTTTGTCCAATTTCCCCTTGACTTAATATTGGATGGTCTATGATCCAACCGTTCTCCAAATCGGTGCTTTTCCACTTTCCAACTACTCCACAACATTTTGTCCACTTTGTAATTTCTTTTCTCATAGATGTTTTCCTCTTTTTCCGATGCACTCCCTATTTTCCTTTGTTTTCGGTGCACTCCTTATTTTTTGGCATTTCTTTGATTCTTTCCCAAAATTTTCCTATGCCAACAAAACCCCAACACTGAAATCGTGACTCATCCTGAGTCACTCAATAACTCCTGCATCTTTCACCGATTGTGTAGCACTTCATACATCTCGGCTATTTGTTGGTACAAATCCTAAGCCTGAATACTCTTTTCGGCCATGGCTTCTACCATTTGTGTGGTGATTGGGGTTTTAATATTCCCCGCCCCCCCCTCCAAGCCTATTTCCTCTATGTTTAGTTTCACTATGTCGATCTCCATGACCAACAACTCCACCTTTTCTTGCAGGGGCTCCAATTGAGCCTGGATTTCAATTTTCTTCCCCTGCATGGATTTCTCCTTTTCTTGTAGGCTCTTCATCTCTGTTGTTGTCTTTATTTTATTAGGCAGTGGAATTATATTATGTCATTGTTTTAAATATTCCATCATTGCATGAACTCTATCTTCCCTTCCTTGCATCTCTTGCAAGCTCCCATCTTCTAAGAGTTGTATCCACATCTGGGCGCTCTTCTCCAAAAGTTTTGTTATTTGTTGTATCGCCTACCCTATTTTTTATGCAGATGTTGTTCTGTCTTTCTCTCACTACACTCTGACTTCTGTAGGAGTAGTGGGTACTACGTGCTCCTCTGACTCCTTTATTTGGATTTTGTACTGGTCCAAGCCATGTGCTACTTTTCTCATATTCTCCTCAGAAGATACTTCCTTTAGCCCTTCACTATCTGGGATGGATTGAAATACTTCACTTATGGTTTGAAATACTTCTCTTTTGTTGCGCTATATTATTTTCCTACCCTTATTGGTTGATTTCTCCCTTCAGTGTGATGTTATATTCCCGTGTTATCTGTAAGTTCATCGCATCAGACCTTGCACTGGACTCAACTTCTTCTGTGGCACTAATCTGTAATTTATACAATGCCTTCATCGGGATCTTGGCCAATGCTAAGTCCAATGTCTCAATTCCTTCATGGGATTCTATGTCGCCTCCTTTTCAATGAACAACATCTCAGGTGTTATGATAAAATTTGTGCTCCCCTGCACTATTATTTTCATTGTTTCTCTAGCAGGCATTCCTTCCCTAGTTTATGGTTGTTTATCTTTTTGTGGTTGCTATGCCTTGATCCTGAACTTCTCCAGTGTAGTTTTCACTTCCTATACATGCTCCATAATATAAGCCTCATGCTTCTCATCATTCTCCCACACCTCTGATAGTCGATCTTCGATTGTTGTGGCTACTGGTTTAACATCATATGTTGTCAGTGATGTATGAGGTGGTATTCTATGGGAATTTTTCTTCTTCCTGGAGCCACTTGCTTGATCTCCTGTCCTATTTATTTGGGAATATAATGGCACATATGTATCTGGAATTTGAGTATCCATTCCTATCTCCTTCCCAATTTTTTCCTCCATAGGTATATCTTGTGTCTATGTTCGTATTTCTTTGACAGGCACCTCTTCTGTTGTATATCTTGGTTCCTTCTCTGTGCACAGTAGATCCTGCATGGAGCCACCCTGTGGTTTCTTATGCTTCCTTCACTTATTTTTAGGTGGGTTGCTTCCCCCCATCTGGCCATGTGTCGACTGCTTATTTTTACTTATGCCATTCCTTCCTATCTCCTGCACAGGGGTTGTTCTATACTATGCCTGACTTTGTATTATCATCCTTGTCTTTGGACTGAAGGGAATCTTCCATATATCATGCCACTCCTAGACCTACATCTATATATCCTATGTCATGATGTAGTAACTCATTAGTAACCACTCCTTTGTCGGATCCCTTTTTTCCTGCAACCACATATTGTGGAATGTGGCCTCAAAATTTTCTATATGTCCAATCTCCTGGATAGTATCTGGTGAAATCCTCCAAGTGTTGACTACTAGCTCCTAGATCTATAATAGGTACCACGCAAAGGTATCATTGTTTTCCTTCTTCTTCCTTGGATTTTTTGTGCTCCTAAGAGAAGTGTAGTAGGTTGCACCACACTTTCCTACTCTATTTATGTACTTGTTTTACACTGGTTCTTTCCACCCTATCAGTGCAATAAGGATGAGAAACCATGAGTAGTGGAACTCAGAGCCCCAATCCTGTGTGTATTTTTAGTCTTCTAGGACGGAATTGAGCAAGTACGAGGCCCATCTCAAAAATATCCCCTTCATGCATTGCACTGCATCCGCTACCACTCTTGTTGGCACTTCTTCTTTTCTGCACGTGCGCATTAGTTTTCACCCTTATCATCCTTGTGGAAAATCTCATTGCGGGATTGTTGATTTCACCAATTTTGATCCCCCTGCTCCCTTTGTACGTGCCATATTTATCCTTAATCTCATCGAAGATGGCCTTTGCCTTTGTCTTATCCTCCAAATATTTCTCTGGCTTCTCCCCATCTGTGGGCATCCTAGTAATTTCTACTATCAAATAGACATTGATAGGAATTGGCCCATCCATCCACAAAACTCCTCCATGCACCATTTCTAGGATTTGTTTCACACATCCATTGATGTGTTTACCACACCCAAAATGTGGTATGTCTAACAGGTTCATGATCCATGTGTTGTAAAGTCCCAAAATCCATTACACAAGTTCCAACAGTGGTGCACCTGATGGACCCTCTCCTTTGCACTCGATATAATTTTGCTGCACCAAATCTAGGAATTTGACGGCAGCTACGATGTCATGGTCAAAAAACCTGATACCATTTACCCCTCCTATCATTTCGTTGTCTACTTTCACTCTGTCAGGGATTTTTGGAATTAATATTTCGAATTCTTCCTATGCGCATTGTACACCTTGTGCACTACCTTCAACCTGGACTTTATTCTTCCCCCACAAGGATGATGCCCCTACCTATGGTACACCCCCAGGATCTGTTTTGTATTCCTCTTCTGATTCTTGACCCTGCTACTCCAAACCCATGGCTTGTTCTTCAGTTTGTGGCCCTTTTCATCTTGATGCATCAAACTCTATTCTTTGTGCGTCTTCCCACGGTCGCTCGACCTCCCGTGTTGGGTTTTGTTCCTCCTCCACCCATGTGGTACTAGGATCATAGTTTGGCATATGAATTTCATTGACATTCATGATTTTTGACATGTCCTCTATCCCTGTTTGCGTCGACTGAGCGTTGGTTCTTGTGTTTCACCTTGACCTACTCAACACTCCAACTCTCGGTGGTGACATCCTCCTAAAATATAGATTGTTGAACTATAAATATCCACTTTCTATCATGAATTCTCACTCTCTCGTGATTAAATTTATCTATTCATTATTCTCTTTAGCAACAAACACAAATGATTGTATTTCCCCCCTTTTTCCAACTTTGTAGCAAGACAACGTACTGGCAGTTGTCACTTTTTTACTTTTTCCTGTGCACTATACTTTTTGAACTTGTCTACTACTTTCCAGCGTGCAGTGTCTTCAACACAGGTTTTTCTGTGATGCACTATTACTGCTAACAATCCTATCACATCATAAACCTTCTAATATTCTCCTATATTTTTGTCTTTTTGTTATATTTCTTATTTATATAGATTTTTGTCTTTTTCTTCTAACATCTACTATATACAATATGTACAATCATACCTTCTCTCTTTATTTTGAACTTAGGTTGTTAGGTCAATTGTCTTGATACAACCTCAATCGATTGCCATTCACCAATCCTCTGAGATTCTTCCCTGCAAGATATTTCAATTGCACAACACCTCCATTTTTTATGGCCTCTACCTGATAAGGCCCTAACCAGTGCATCTTGAACTTCCCAGGGTATTGTAGATACATGTTGTCATAGAGGAGAACTAGATCTCCTTCCTTAAATATTTTCTTCTTTATGTGCCTATCATGCCAAGATTTGTCCTTCACTTTTTGAACCTCCTGGTGAAATCCTGCTAAACATTTGTCTTCTTCCAACTCCATCAGCTGATCGAATATTTCCTACGCAACACCTTCTTCTGTCATGTTGGTGATTGCTGCAATGTGCAGACTATGTACTAAATAATCCATTGGAACCACAACTTCTTGCCCATACACCAATCTGAATGGTGTCTTCCCTCTAAGATTCTTGCATGTATTTTTGTAAGTTCATAACATTGTTGATACCTTCAAATCCCAATCATCCCTATTCACATTACAAATATTTGTCAATGCATTTTCTAGATTCTTGTTAAAATATTGTACTGTACCATTTTCCTCAGATGGTAAGGTGTTCTCTTTTGATGATGTATCTTGGACTCTTTTTTCATAGCTATGATTGTATTGTTAATAAAATGAGTCCCTTGATCACTTAAAAAAATTATGAGCATCCAAATTTGGTCACCACATTCTCAAGGAAAAACTGCGCTATAGTTTCTGCGATGCAATCCTTTAATGGGGTTTCTTCTACCCACCTAGTTAAGTATTATGTCGCAGTGATGATTTATTTGTCTCCTTGATCCAAGTGGATATTGGTGGCCACCCACCTTCTCCAACTGGCCCAAAACATGTTTCTGGCAATTTTGGTAATTTACTATTTTTAGCAGTTTTTAACTTTCGGGGCCATTTTAAGGCCCTAAATGATGTTTTTTGAGAAAATGGGGAGCAACATGGATCGTAGATCAATTTTTCTCAACCAAAAGTTGTATTTCTCGGATAGATATTTCCAACGAGCTATCAAGTGCCCCAAACATAGATCGTATGCAAAAGTTATGCCCTTGGGAAGTTGACGTATAAACTACCCCCATCGAGGCCCACAAACCTTTTGGATTTTCATCTTCCAGGGTTAGGGTTTTGGATTTTACTTATGTTAAAAAGGCCCTTAGAGCCTCATTGTAAGAATAATATTCTCAAGGATGCGAGTAGCCGTCACATCTCTTCTCAGAGATAAGCTACCACCATTCTAGCGAATCTTTCACTCTGTATTTTACAGTCTCTGTACATTTATTTCATTAATAGAAATCATGTATTATTGTATATCTGTGACTCTTATTTGATTTCCACTATATATTTGTTATATTGTTGTCTCTCTTGCAATATCTCTAAATATTTCTGTGTTATATATCCGCTCTCATTTCATGCCGAAAATAATTTGGATCAGTGGTATCAGAGCAAGCTGCTCTTGATCATTTTTCAGTGCATGTCCCCGATGAGGTCTGAGTATAGCAAGTTGGGTCTTGAGCTTGTCTCTCTTGAGGAAAATCTCCCTCACACACCCAAGAAACCCTCAATGGCAGAAGAAAAGAAAAATGATGGAGCAAACGATCCTATCAGTTTGTTGCTTGAGCAAGCTCTCACGCGACAGAGGGACGAAATGATGGAGAATTTTTCCCACATCCTTCAACACCTACCGATAGCATCAGGCTCATCTTCATCAAGCAACCAATTTGGAGTCACCTCTCCTTTCAAGGTACAGGTTAATTTTTATATTCCCATATTTGAAGGTCAAATAGATGCAGATGCCCTAGATAAATGGTTAAATCTGCTAGAAGGTTATTTCTCTGTTCGTAACTTTTCTGACAAGGAAAAGATCACCTTTGCACTCCTTAAGGATCTCCCCCATGTCAAACATTGGTGGGAAAATTACTGGGAGCAGATTTCCACAGAGGATTCTGGAATATATGGGATCGAGCCCACTTGGGATTTTTTTTTGGATGCGATAAAGGAACAGTACTACCCTGTTGGCAACTATGAGGACCAGTACATGAGATGGACCACACTGCGGCAAGAGAGGGGCCAAGTAGTTCTGGATTTCACCAATAACTTCCATACCTTGCACACCAAGCTAGGTATCAAAGACTCCGAACGACATTTGGTTCTGAAATACTGTGGGGCTCTACACAGACACATCCAAACTGAAATGGATTTCCTGGACATCTCATCACTCGGTGTTGCCTATCGATATGTTATTAAAATCGAGCAGAAATTTAAGCACCAGAACAAATGGGAGTTCAGGTCTGCAAATCCATAACAACCAAAGTATGACAAAGACATCCCTAACAAACAGTCTCCCGGAAACCAATCCAAGCCACAGGAAAAGAAGGGTCACGGGAAGACAAAGAAGGACACCGGAAAATGGTGTGATTTCCACAAAAGCCCCTGGAACAACACTGATGAATGTCGCTCAAAACAGTCATTGGTGGCCGAGATCAAAGACAAGGAGTCGAACCCTGATTCAGAATATGATTCTGAAAATAATGGTAAAAGACAGATCATCGATGCAGACCCCACTGCTATTGTCACGACCGCAACAATTCAACTAGAAGAACCAAAAGATCCAGAAGAGGGGGAGAACCTTTTTCATTCACAGATGTGGGTGAAGGGGACCCTGATGCAATGTATTGTTGATAGTGAAATCCAGAAGAACCTCATCTCAACAGAGGTCATCAAACAGTTGGGATTGTTGACAACACCACACCCGCAGCCATACAACATCGGGTGGCTTCGCCAAGGATGAGATCTTCGTGTTAGCTAGTAGTGTCGACTGTCATACGGCATCCAACCCTTCAAGGATGAGGTATTATGTGATATTTCCCCACTGGATGTCTGTGATTCTCTCTTGGGCCAGCCATATATGTGGAAACGCCATGATATCTATGAGTCTTGACCCCGTAGTGTCATTATTACTCTGGGGGGTCATCTCTATAGGATACCAGAAGTAGTTCCAACTACTGCCCCACCTAAACAGTGCTGCAAGGTAGTATCTCATACTACAAAATTCATCTTCTCCACAATCTGTTCAAAGGGTGAACAGAAGGATACTGCAACCACCACAGCTTCAGCCCAAGCACCTTCTATCCAACAGAAGTAGGTCGACAAGGTTGCAGCAAAGCATGAAGATTCCTTCTTCACACAGTCATCTAAAATAGCCAGACTGGTTAAAAATGTCCAAACCTTCTAGCCAAAGGTTCGTGATAGCCTTCAACAAGCTAAGCAATGCCACATCTCCAGCAAGGCAAGCAGATCACCAAGATTTAGATTCAACAATTGCTTTCCCCTTCTCCCTCGGGAACTCAATGAAATGGAGACCATTTCTTCCTAATGAGGGAGGATTGATCCAGGTGGATATTGGTGGCCACCCACCTTCTCCATATGGCCCAAAACATGTTTCTAGCAATTTTGGTAAATTACTATTTTTAGTAGTTTTTAACTTCCAGGGCCATTTTGAGGCCCTAAAATTTGTAGTTCTTGGATAGATCTTTCCAACGAGCTATCAAGCGCCCCAAACGGAGATTGTATGCAAAATTTACGCCCCTGGGAAGTTGATGTATCAACTACCCCCATCGAGGCCCACAAACCTTTTGGATTTTCATCTTCTAGGGTTAGGGTTTTGGATTTTACTTATGTTAAAAAGGCCCTTAGAGCCTCATTATAAGAATCATCTTCTCAAGTATGCGAGTAGTCATCACATCTCTTCTCAGAGATAAGCTACCACCATTCTAGCGAGTCTTTCACTCTGTATTTTATAGTCTCTGTACATTTATTTCATTAATAGAAATCATGTATTACAGTATATCTATGACTCTTATTTGATTTCTGCTATATATCTATTATATTTTTGTCTCTCTCGCAATATCTCTAAATATTTATGTGTTATATATCCGCTCTCATTTCGTGCCGAAAATAATTTGGATCACTCCTGACCTCCTTGTTGGTGGGTTAATGGGTCCAATGAAATCCACAACCCATTTATCTATTACCTGTAAAGTTACTTTTAGAATAAGTGACATTTCATACCTTCTGGATGGTTTTCCCACCCTCTGACATACATCATAGGTATGACAATATTCTTTTGCATCCTTATGCATTGTAGGCCACCATAATCCTACGTGCAATACCTTCTATGATGAAGTATTTTCTGCATAGTTCCCTCCAACCATTCCTTCATGTGCTTGTGCTAACACCATGGAGTATTCATGCTCCATAACACATCCTCTCAGAATTCCATATGCACCTAACTTGTATAAATGACCCACAATCAGCTGATAGTATGCAACGCGCACTACCAACTATTTTTTTTGCATGACAGTAAATTCCTTGGGAGCCATTCCTATGCTCAAGAATCCAACAATGTCAAAAAAATAATCATTAGCAATCTGAATAGAAAATAAGTTAGCATCGGAAAAATTCTCCTCCAAGTTATTTGGCTCCTCTCCATTAGTAATTCTTGACATATTATTTGGTCCTACATTCAGCTTCCCTAGTTTTACCATGATTTCAAAATCATATTCCTTAAACAATAACATCTATCTACAAATCCTCCCCCCCAACATTGAATTTTTAACTAGATACTTCAAAGAGGAATGATCTGTAAACATATTTAAATGTTGACCCAATAAATAATGTTTGAACTTATGTAGGGCATATACCATAACCAGACCTTCCCTTTCTGTAGTATTATAATTCTGCTCAGCCTTAGACAATTTTCTACTAGAAAAATATATTGGTTGATCGATGTCTCCTTCACTTGGTTATGCCAAAATGGCTCCAAGTGCAATGGATGAAGCGTCCACATGCACATGAAATTATTTTTTCCAATCTGGAAAGCTCAAAATTGGTGTTTTCACCATCTTCTCTTTTAGTACATTTAAGCTCTCTTGGAATTCATCATTCCACTGGAACCTGATGTCTTTCTTCAGTAATTTTTCCATGGGCGCAATAATATTTTCATATCCCTTTATGAATTTCCTATAGTACCTTTTGTGGCCCAATGTTTCTCTCAACTGGAGCATTGACTTTGGTGGTGGTAAATTGACAATAACAACAATCTTTGCAGGGTCTACTATCAAGCCCCGTTTTCATACAATGTACCCAAGTAGGATGCCAAATGATGTGTTGAATATAGATTTATTAATGTTCAATGAGATCTGACATTGCCTACATCTTTCTAGCATTAACCTCAAAATTTATACATGGTCCTTCAATAAACTGAATATTGTCCAATCATCCAGATAAACTTCTAAAAATTTATGTATAAAATCCTTGAATGCAGCTACTACTACTCTAGAAAATATTGTTGGTGCATTCTTTAAACCAAATGGCATTACTATGTATTGATATGACCCCCACTCTGTTGCAAATGTGGTTTTGTACCAGTCCTCCAGAGAAATTATGAACTGATGGTAACCTAAAAATCCATATGTGAAAGAGTACACTTCATGTCCTCCCACATTCTCTAAAGCCTCATCTATAAATGGAGTAGGAAAAGGATTGTTAAGGAATGCATAATTTAATTTCCTTAGATCTACACATATCCTAATCCCTCCAGTCTTCTTTTCCTAGACCATCATAGGACTAATCCACTTTGATTCTTCCACATGCTCTATGATTCTTGATTCTAGCATTCTGTCAAGTTCTTTCTTAACCTTCTTCTTCTAGATGGGGTTTAATCGGAATGGTCTCTATCTAATGGGTATTTCCTCTGGTCTGATGGGTATATTTATTTCCCCAAGTTCTCCTTCTACCTCTTTCATCTATGAAAACGTGGCTGGGAATAAGTCACTATACTCGCGCAGTAATTCAATTATCTTTTCCATTGTCTCATTGTCCCAATAATATCCAATGTTGGCTATCTTGGGCTTCTCTTCAGTCCCAATATTGACCTTTTTAATATTCATAGGTGCAGTAAACTCTTTTTATTGTAACAGGGGTCCTTCCACCCCTCTTTCTCCTTCCCCTTCTAATATTTTTATGTCATGTGGATTTTTCTATACTTATTCATCTTCTGTGACATGATAAGAGTACACTAATTGTTCAAGTGTTTCTTTTATGTAATATTTGTATATTGTCACTGTATCTACCCCATACTCTTCAAATATATTCCCTTTGATCCTCTGTAATTCCATATCCACCCATGGATTCTCACTTTCAAATGAAAAGGTCCTAATAAATTTTTGTTTCACTGCACCCCAACTCACAGTTTCTCTGCACAATTCTTGTTCCTTGTACCAATTACTGGGTATTCCTTATATTGTATGAATAAATTAATGTGTCCATTCCCCTGGTGGTACCAATATCCAATTAGTGACACAATCATTTATGTGATGTCTTGGGTTCCCTCTTCGACTATACTTTTGACTATCCTATTGACTCCGACCAAATCTTATGTGCATCATTTGCTTGCACTGATACCAGTCCTAAATTACCTTATTATGTGCACCCTACCATTGTGTAGGTGTTTCCCTTAGTTCTATATCCAACATTAATAATATTTGACTATCCAAAAACGTTGATTTGAACTCTCTCAGGAAGTTTTCTAAATTGTCCTCTTCAGTAAATGCGGGAAATTGTCTTATTTTGTCCCAACCCATCTTACTGCACATGTAACTCTGGCGTACCTCCTAGTAGAGACTTCATGCAATATTTACTGCCGGTTTTCTACTCTAGTATCTGAATATGACATGTTGGAATTAATACTCCTCCAACTGAGTACTCCATCTGTAGTTGGATTAACATAGTCTTCTTCGCGCGTAGTATTCCTATACAATTGGTTCACATCATCCTCTAGAACACTGTTAGGCACAGGTTCTACATATATTTCAAAATCTAAGGGATCTAAGGGTGCTACCACCCTAAATTTGTAAGCTTCAAATATCATATTTTTAGTCTTTAAATTAATTATGGCATGGTTATCAAAGACCCAATCAATTCCCAATACTGTTGGAAATGGTATAGACTCATCCACCATATCCATTACTTCAAAGTCTGTTTTGGTGCGCACACCATCTAGATCCACTATTGTGTTATTCAATCTACCTATGGGAATCACTCTCTACTAGTTTGCTAGCTTCAATTGGATATTGGAATACCCTAATGTAGTTTCTCCCATTGTTTCCCAAGTCTTTTTTGGAAAATTGTTGACATCTGATCCTAAGTCTAGGATAACATTTCCCATGTTAAAGTCTCCTATATTTTCATTCAATGTGAACTCTCTACTGGTTATTTTCTTTCTATGTACTTGACTAATCTTCTTTGGTTTTGTTCCTACCCCTTCTTCTATGCTATATTTCTCAGACATACTTTTAAACAAATCCATGGCATTATTATCATTAAGTAATTTAAAGAAATATTCCAGGAAACTCTTTAAGTTACTTGCTTTCTCTATTTTCTCTCCTTTGTAAGTAAGATCCAAATATTGAGGCATATAAAAAATAGGAGTATCATACCTCGGCACAATGTTTGATGTGGAGGCGTCATTCTCCTTCAGAAACTAGTTTTTTTCTTCCTTGAAAGTTTCCTTCTCCTTCTTTGCATCAAATTGTTAATGTGGCTAAGTGTTCTTCTGAATCCAACACTGACATTCCTTCTTCTGGTCATTTGCATCTGCTCCTATGTTCACTCCTCATCTAGTCACTATATTGATGTTCCTCCCAGGATCCCTTATTTCTATAGCAATCCACTAAACATTTTGGTTATTTATATTTCTCTTCTCATGGATCTTCATCATTAACTTTGGGCACTCTTTTGTCACGTGATCTACTGTGCGACAGTACATACATGTTTTTGTTGGTTGAGGAAAATATATGGCATAATGTCCTTCTTGTTGAAAATTATATCAGATAATAGGCCCTGCTCTACCCATTCCTCCTCTTCCTCTACCTCTGAATCCTCCTTTCTTCCCCTGTGGATCCATGTATTGTTGATGATATTGTGGTGACTGATTATATTGCATAGGTTGTTGAAATTGTTGTGTTTCTTGAAATTGTTGCACATTGTCAAACTGTGGTGCAGTATGTCCTTCCATCAACTCATCTTGCATCATGTATGCATCTAAGTTTATTTCCTTCATTAACTCCAGAGTTCTACAATTTGTGTCTTCATGTCCCACTGACTTTAAAAAGTTACATAAAGTACTCTTTGGTTTTGTCTTGTACTTATGCATCATAGGGAAGTGATAAGGATAATTCCCATGTGTCTTGCATATTTCACACCAAGGCCCTCCTGTAGGCAACTTATTTGGCAGTCCTACTCCCAGGTACTACGAAAATGTAAGACACTCATTATTGTGATGTCCCTTTGATCTACACTGGGTACAACACACTACTTCTCTTTTCTCCCTACTTTTATTCTGGTTTAATTGCACTGTCAAATTATTCAGGTCTTCCGTCAGCTCCTCTATAGCTGAATATGTCTTCTTATACTCATTCTGCTCTAGTTTCATCACTGATTTTAGTGCCTCTTCCTGGGTTTGAAATTTCTCTAGTTACCCTTCGACCATCGGCCCTTCTGGATACCAGAAGGCAACTCAACACTCAAGGTGCACTTCGCAGTCTCACCCGAGATGGATTCAATGGGTGGCCGCAAGATTCTAGTTTCTACAACCATGGGATGGGATGTGTATCTCTCTGAGAGACATTAGATATACTCAACTCTTATCCCTCAAATTCCCATTTATTATATTGATCCTAACTCTTACCAGTGACACAACATATAACCAATGACACAGATTCATTCAACGTTGCACAGTATTATTCCATCTATTATTTTACCATATTTATCATATAGATCATTAACTTAAATATAACTATAAGCAATGAAAACATTCATAAAAATAACATAGATATATTGTGGTTCACCCCCTCCTAGACTACATCCACAAAGATTTGCCACTTTTTCTCTTTATTCATATTCATGCAAAATCTAGTGTTGCACACTGTACAATTATTCCTCCATTACATTCGATCTCCACAGATCATGACAGTCAAAACTTAGGACTTCGTCTCTAATAGTTCCATCTCCATCACACACACTCTATAACTGAAAACAACCAATAACAACAACAATGACAACCATTTCTACAACCACACCCTTCTATAGTCCTAATACATTCTACTTATATACAAAAATTGGACAAAGCCCTTACAAAAACCCTAACCCTAAGTGGGTTAGGCTTTTCCACTTTCCCCTTCACTTAATCTTTGTTCATCCACGATCCAACTATTCTCCAAATCGATGCTTGTCCACTTTCCAACTACTCCACAGTGGTTTGACCACTTTGTAACTACATTTCTTGGTGTTTATTTTCCTCTTTTTCCGGCGTGCTCCCTATTTTCCATTGTTTTCGGCGTGCTCCTTATTTTTTGGGGGTTCTTTGATTCTTTCCCAAAATTGGCATGTGCCAAAACCATTGCTAGGCTCAGGCCAAGGGATTATTTGGAAAACAAATTGTAAATTTTCCAGTTCAGAAGGAGGTTGAAGATCCATAATCACAGCTTCAAGGATAGGCTTATATGAAGGAAACTCAACATCCATGAAATTGGGGCTCAACAACACACAAATACCAAGTCTCAAGGTTTCAAAAACACTAATATCAGACTAGAGAGGAAACGTCAGATTACTCGGGACAAGAGGGGAAATCCAAGGCTTACATTCCCCCATTGTATACAACACTTGATCAATTGGCGAGACCTTGTCTCGAGAAGGTGAACATAATTGTAAATATCCTTTCTTAGAAGAAATTGAACATCGAGGATAAGACTCCACATAATTCATCGATGGTGGGTAAGATTCTACTCAAACACTAGGAACATATGAAGGGGAAAACTAATTTGAAATTGAACTAGGATGGTGATTATCAAATGAAATATGATAAACAATGATAATTCTTCCATTGGGAGGGAAATGCATCACATGAAATAGTGTAGACACCACATCATTCATAGTATAAATATAATCATTCCCGAGAATCATATTAAAGTCTAAAAGTCATGGCACCACTAACAGATTGATTAGGATGGTATTCCCACCTGATATGATAGGAAATCGAGGAAGAATCCCCATAAATTCACTAGGTATTATTTCGAAGGAAAACAACTCATTGGTAGCTGACACAATCTTGGGAGAACCCAAATCTTTCCAAGTCAAAGAGGATAAAATACTTATAGAGTATCCTTCATATAAAACAAATCAATGAATGTCTTTCAACATAGATTCAACTAGAACCATTATCTATAAAGGTGTACAAGAAGGAAGGCGAGACTCCACAAGATATTTCCAATCAAAGGAAACCAGACTAGTACTTGGAGGGGGTGTACTCAAAGAGAGTGGAATGTCCCCTTTTTAAAAAGGTATTGAACTAGAAATGCTAAATACATATTCAAAAAATGCATCATTCCCTGAAAGGAGAACGAGATTGGTCGAATATTGCATCGTCTTGACCACTTTGGAATATTGGTCACTCTTCAAGATACAAGTGGGATCATTCGAATATTGCATCAGCTCGACCACTTCCTCAACCATTGGTTGAATAGGGTGTGGGACAACATGGTCACGAGATTCATAACCCCCCAAAACAAGAGTATTATCAAGCAAAGATTGCATTGGCATGACCACTTCATCAACCAATGATTGAATATATTTTTGAGAAAACTAAGTTGAATTGGAATTAGAAGGGTTGTCACACAAGGACCATTCTCTTCGTACCACTTGAATCATAGGGAACAGATGAGTGAGGTGGTCTCCCTCACAAATATTGCAAGGGAACTTGGGATTACGTCTTATATGTATAGGATTATAAATAGTATCAATTCCCCCAACATGACTTACAGTGGTCGGTGGGTTACTCCTAGCATGACTTGCAGAGGCTAGGTGTTGATATCCAACATGAATTGCAGAGGTTGGTGACATTTGTCCAGTATGAATAGAAGTGATTGGACTCTTTCCCTTAGCATGAATTGCAGTGGTTGATTTCTTGTCTTCAACATGAGTCACAGAGGTTGTTGATAGGTCTCCAACATGATCGATAGAGGTTGATGAAATAATGCCAGTATGACTCGCAAAGACTAAAATTTGTATTCCAACATTACTCCTAGTGGTTGGTTGCTTGACCCCAACATGACTAGTAGAGGCAAAGTGCAAGTCTCCAACATGACTAGCAGAGGTTGGTGTTTTCTTCTTCTTACTCTTCCTCTTCCTATTCCTTTTAGAATTATGGTTACTAGTAGATATAATTTTTCTAGAAGCAGAAGAAGGAGGAGAAGTAGACTTTGCAGATGCAGAAGGTGAAGGATCAACATCAATTCTATTCCCACGACATAAACTACTTATCTGAGAAGCATCAATAGAATTCAGGACATTCAAATTTATCCACAACCAAACTAGTAGTCCTACATTCAACCCATGAATGTTCAAAGTGGCCATCAAGGGGGAATCAACATTTCCAAAGAAAGGAAAAGCACAAAAATACCCTTGGGCAGGGGTCCTTTGGTTGGTATCCTCTAGAACTTTGATCGTAACTTTCTTATGCATAGGTTCATACCTCGTGGGATTTTTCATGTCCATAAAATTCTCATGCTCTGACTTTGATGAACCAATTGTATAAAAACCCACACCTTCTAGGATGCGCCTCCATCCTTTCAAAATAAATACCATGGGTCCTTCCCATTCAATGGAGTGATTGGTGAACAACTTTGAACCAATGATCCAAAATCGGTGATACTGAAACAACCTAAGTCCAATACACAAAGAAACACTCCAATAAAAATCCCTAAGAGAAACATCACAAGCAAACAAATTTTCCAAATCTTTAGCCCAAGTGGATAAGGTCTCGAGTCCAAAGCAATGAAAAAGTGGAAAGGGACCTTTCGGACGAAGGCATGGGTTTATTAAGTCTCGTGGACCAATGAACAAAGGAGTGAGAAGCAGTTATCCTGACCTCCACTAACCAGCCTTATCCGGTGCAAGTACCCATGCTTCACGGGGCACTATCCATCAATATTTAAAATTGTGACACGAAATCTACCTCGGGTACCACGACAAACCCCTGCAGTCACCTCTAAGATCCCTAGTAAAAGAAACTAAGGTTACCAACTCGCAGTCAACATCTCGGGGGTAGATTTGATATTCGGGATATAACATATGGCCAGGGTAACAAATCCTATGTTGGAGTTACTTCACACACACCTAAGATTTATTTTTCCTAAGGTTTTTCCTTGTTTATTAGTCATTATTCAGTCTCCTATATTTTAGGCAGAATATTCCTCTAGGGAGAACATTCTCGTCAATTTTCACTTCAGTTTGATCAATTGAGTGGAGTCTAGATGCTACATTGGGATTATCACCATGTACCATTGGGATCATCACCAGATAATGTGCATTTTCCTTGGGATCATCATCATACTAGCACATTACTCATGATTCCCTGATCTCCTCCTCACTTCACTCTGTTTCAGTCAGTTAAGTGAAGATTGATAGACTACTTAACTCATACTAGGTGGCAATTCACTCTTGTAACTGTGTGAGAGACTAGACTACATGGGATACATGATTCATTCCCCTCCCCCTCTCCCCCCGACCATGAGGGGAATTTTCGTTTTTAAATGAAAATCATTTCGCTTTAAAATGCAAGCTAAAAGTAATCCAAGAACACTGGGAAACCAAGAGAAAGATCTTTTATGTGAATTAGAAATTTTCAAGAACTTGAGAAAGAAAAAACAAACAAGAAAGACACCCAAGAGGCTCAACCAAAATTGAACAACCAACCAACATCATCCATATGAGAGAGAGGTTTTTCAAAAACTAAAATCTTACACAAGTCCATGACTGTGTACATTAAGACTCGCAGACATCCACAGGTCATACACTGGAAACTCACAGATGTCCATGGGTTATAAAGGAGAAACACATGGATGGGATTAGAGTTTCAGAAAAATTAAAAATCCACTCTAGAAGGGGGGCTTCCAAAAACTTCATAAAATTTTATAAAAGGATAATGATTTATAAAGAAAATATAGAAAACACATAAAATCACAACAACAAGAGAAAAACAAGAAACCCTAAGATTGACCCAAACTAGGAACAAGTCCACAGTATGGTCACCAATTTTTTTTAAGGGATATTTCCCCCATGACCTTGGGTCAAGTCACAGTAGAGCAAGACCAAATTTAGAGGAAAGAACCAATCCCCATCTATATCAATGCATATAAGAAATAACTAATTTTATAAGGAGAGAGAGAAAGAAAAAAGGGAATGCCTCACACCTTGAATCCTTCGTTTGAAGTCGATCTGGACTCTCGCTTCTTGAAGCGCTCCCGATCTCTGCCGAAACTATCCTGCAATAGGAAACCAAGAATATGATGCTACAAGGTAGTTATACATTCAAATAATATATATCATGTGCATATATTCAAATATATAGGAAATACATTGGCATATGACATCACAATCAACCAATAAAACACACAATATGAGGGAAATATAACTCTTCTACTAACAACAACGTGAGAAAGGTAGTTACAAACCGATTCAACCTTCAGTGCTAGCTCGAAGCCAAATTCCCTGGGTTCCTCCAAAGACCTTCAAGAATCCACTCAGTGGGGAGTTTCTTCCTTGGATAACTCAACAGGGATAGGAACACACCATGTAGTTATAAAGAGAAGGAAGGAACACTGGAAAAGGAGTTTCTAGGTATGGGATGCTACTCAGAGAATGAAGGGGTATGGGGAAGCTTGCTAAATATTTCCATCACGATCTTGCACCTTAATTATCCCTTTATTTTGTTCCCTGAATAGTGCATTTATACCATCCTTGACAGGTTAAGGAATTTTAATTCCATTTTGTATGGGCTCGAGGAGGTTTGGAAACGAGACCAACCGAAATCCCCACCTAAAAATGTGGAATTATTTTATTTTTCACATTTTTTAGCACATCCATGGGTTGCAAGCTATCAAGGCACAAATGTCCATGTGTTTCACAAAGGAAACTCATGGATATAAGAAAAATTCATGTTTTTTAAGTGACTTTCATGAGGGAAGTTAGGATTTTGATTAGCAAGCTAGGGAAAAGGGTTGGTCCATGTAACAAATGCATAGATGTGGAAATTTGTGCTATAGCATTTATTCCATCATAATTTGGATTGTTTCTCAAATATTTTTCTTCCATAGAATGGATATGGCACTCTTTTATACATAAGCTTGCTTGAAATAGAAATGACAAATATTAAATGTAGATCCACAAGATTCTCAAGTGGCTACAACAATTTGCTAATAATTAGCAATTCAAAACCATCTCATAAATGGTTCCAAGATCCTTACTTATTAACTCATAAATGAAATCATGAATAGTTTCAATATTGTTGATGATTCTTCTAGATCCATGGAATAGCTAATGTTGGGTTGTTTATTTGTTGTTTAATAAACCCTATTACATTTACTTGTCAATCAAGTTTGTAAACTTGTGAGCTATAAATAAAGTATGTGCAAGTAAATGAACAAAGTATAATCTATCTTATCTACTCATAATGCAAAAGATTTATTATACAATCTAACCAAACATCAAAGCATAAGGAAACTAATTTAAGAAGGAAATCTCAGACATTATCACTTATGTTCACAAGTCTGATATTAAATATGGAAAGAGTTCAATGGATTTGCATATTATGTCTAGATTACTTATCTATGCATAAATATGATTACGAACTATTATCATATTCAACACCATTCAATGAATGTTTAAACCATGTGTGAAAAGTAATCGAAATATTGTTAAGCAGGCCATGCCCAAAAACCAATGACTAGTTCTCTGATCTAAATCTCATTGAGGAATTTATGATACATTCTTTCACTTAACAACTTTAAGTGTTCTTTATATCATAGATGAGGATAGATTTAAAAAACAAAGAATTCTAGTTATTGTTCTCAATTTGTTATCACTGAGAGTCACCCTCAAATTGTAATAGGATAATCCCAGTACTCATCAAAATGTTGGTGGAGGTAGGTTTATGAGTGGAGGTCGAATGGACAAAGATCAACATGAAAATGTTTTAACACAGAAAAATGGACTAGCAATGCATAAGAAAATGAGGTTCTCATTAACTTCAGTCATTGGTTTAAGGTTAAAGGTGAGAAGAAGGAAGACTTAGTGAGAAAGGTGGACAAGTCTTCCATGAGGATCTGACCTTCAAGCAGCTTGGTGAAGAAAAACGCAGGCACAAGAGCACTCTTGAACTCAAGTTTAAGATACTGAAATATATCACACCAGTATTATAATCAAACCTCCATTACAATACAACTACAACAACTCGTCTGGATCATCCATGCACAAGAATTTCAACATTAGAGGAAACAATACAATGAAAGAAAATACTGAAATAGGTCACAACAACATTATTACAATACAACTACAACACCTTGTCTAGATATTACATGCACGAGTGTTTTAGCACAAAAGTAAACAGGATGATGAAAGAAGTTGACTTCTATTAATGAGAAATTATTAGGTCTCATACATAACCAGAGAACAACTCTGGTATCAAAATATTACAAAATAGTGAGCTCTTCTCAACCATCTTCCTCTCAAAACATTCATCTGATGTATTTATAACCAATACAGTAGTTGGTGTCTTCTCTTGTCTATCTTGTTCCTTCTGTCAGAAGGAATCTATGTTCAGTATGGGCGTGCATGAGAAACTTCCCTCTGTGGTACTTCAGGATGAAAACTTTCTATCTCCTCGGCGAGATCCTCCATGCTTCCATTTAAAGGGGGTAGTTGATAGTGCAACCACCAGTCCTTCTTTAATTAACTCATTTCTTCTTGGGATCAGGATGTGGAAAAACTTCCCTCTGCAGTACCTTAGGCTGACAATTTTCTGTCTCCTCGACCAGACCCTCCATGCTTCCGTTTAAGGGGCTAGTGGATTTCTCTCTTTCCTCCAGTGATAGACTGGTCATGATATGATAACACTCTGCTTCTCCTTCTTGCACTCCTTTTATGATTTGGCTTAATGCCCAGATTATGTTTCCATGCATTGATCTTGGATTGGACCCCATATAAGCACGTGATTGTGGAAGCTGCCAAGGGTGGTTTTGGTTCACACCGTTTCGTCCCCTGCAATCCACCCCCAACTTCCACATATCTATTTCTCTATACCATGGTTTCGATTGTGGGACCGCTCTAGAATTCTAACGTTTGGGCATGTTCCTTCCCCGCAATGAATAATGGTTGTCGATTTGATGCAAATCTGCGATCTAAGAAACCCTGCTATTTTAGTGCCCCCGCTAAAATTTATCCATCTACTAACTCCAAAATACCTTTAAACCATGCTTAGAGATGGAGCCAATTTTGGTGCTTGAGAGCTTTGAATGTTGAGCGGGAATACGTCTCGAAGGACGATCTTCTGAATCTGACGTGGTGGCTTGATGCTATATAATGTCACATCTAGTGATGGATGAGTTCCATGTGTTGAGATGAAAAACACATGTGGATTTGGTAGGGCCCGAAGCGATGTGTCAGCTTGTCGTTATTACAGGACTTCGGCTCTTCGGGACTTCGATATTTTAGGATGAAAATCTCTCGAAGTCACTTTCTCCCGGTTGATGTGGAAACCTCTTGTTAGCTTCAGGACTTCGGGCCTTCTAGTGATATTTCTACAAAGATCAACAGTTCTTATTGATTTGAGATCAACGATCCACAATTACTTGGGGATTTTAGGCTTCAGGACTTTTCAATGCACAACTCTTACAATCATCTGGAGCATCGTATCTCCGAAGTGAGAGATCTACCTCCATGTGTCCTTTTGTTTTGGATAGTCAATATTCACTTCGGGAGTTCGGGCTTCGGGACTTCGGGCCTTCCAGCGATACTGCTGCAAAAATCAACGATTCTTGTTGATTTGAGATCAACGGTCCATAATTACTTCGAGAGTTCAAGGTTCAGGAATTTTCAATGCACAACTCTTACAATCATCCGGAGCGTCGTATCTCCGAAGTGAGAGATTTGCCTCCATGTGTCCCTTTGTTTTGGACGACCGAGATTCACTTCGGGAGTTCGAGCTTCAGGATTGCAGGACTTTTGGATGGAAATCCCCTGAAGTCACTTTCTCTCGGTTGACATGGAAACCTCTCATTACTTTTGTGCTTCGACACTTCAGGGCTTATGTCTAGTCGTTAATCCTTGTGCAACTTTGAAACTCTGACTTCCCGAGAGTCATTGATCCGAGTTGTACATGGGATATCCGTCGTTGAAAATCGAGCTTGTCTTCTTGCTTGTATTTCAGGATCGAAATGGACTTCTCTGAAAGATATATTTCGATCAAGGATTTTCCCTGTGCAAACAAATGACTTGGATGACCTGCAAAAAATACATACGACCCATGACAACTTCATTTGATAACACAATCAAACAAGTATGTTGTAAAGACAAATTTCATTATTGTTACTTACTCACACCACACCATTAACCTAGGCTTGAGCTCTACAATATGAAATAGTTCTTTAGCTAATGGTTAGTCATTCAAATCATTGAGTTAAATCAACATAAATAAAGAGTGCAATTAACTAATCAAAATCTAAAGAAATAAACCACAAGTTAATACAATAAATCTTTTTTATCTAAGAATGAAATTACAGTATGAAAACAGATCAATCAGATATCATACACAATTTACCTAGCTATGGTACAGAAAGGCTACGCTATCCAAGTTGGTGGGCCCTCCCAACTAGATAGTGAGCTAATTAAAATACAATCTCACACAACTACAATAAACACATGGATGAATAAAGTGTCTTTGGAATTAATTATATGCAAACTATATTTCAACAAGGATCTCAGCATTGATACAATTCTCAATCACTGAATCAATATGACAATAATCTCCAGGTTCACCCCCTTTCACTAAAATATGATCTGATACATATATAGAGGAACCTTCTTCCACAATTACAATAGAATTTGTTGGCACAGGGGCAGACCCAGGGTTCAACACTCAAGAGCGTACCAACAAAACCCTAACTATAGGCCCTTTCGGAAACACCTGCGAAGCAGATGAAGTCTCACCCGAGGTAGAGGTAGCGGTGGTTCCAGAACTCAGATGTCTGCAACCTTAGCTAGGACACCGATCTGTGATTACAACACCTTAACAAAGAACTTAGCAGTTATATTTCATCAGTATTTAACCAGTATCTACTTCGCAGATAAAACTCTAATTACAGAGCATCGCAGTTTTCCCCTGGATCTATCATATTCAAGAACTAAGCACATTCACATAGGTTAGATCTAGCATTCATCAATATTATTAAGCACAAGTCATTAATAGATATATCTATCACTCATCTATATCAAAACACTTAAGTAAGTAAACACATAAACACATCAATACATCACATAAAGGATAGCAACATAGGCTATATGTGGTTCACCCCCAGCCTGGGGATACATCCACCAACTCTTCTTCTCTTTTATTATCTTTGGTCAATCAGCTACATGCACAGAGCCACAAGATCATACTCCACATAGGACAGGAGATATGCGCCCACCTCACCAGATCCTCCTTCCCCAAGCTAGGTTACAACACAAAGATTCTACTCAATTTCTTACAGTCACTTGCACTTAGCCTTGCAAGTCTCACACAGCATGCACAAAGCATGTACACTATCACTTGCACTTAACACTTGGTATCACACACTTGTTCCTTTGCACTTAGCATCACATACACCCCTTACTTCAATCACCTAGATTTCTATTTATACATTACAAAAGAGGCCTAAACATGGGTAAACCCATGGGCTGACATCCCCATACCTGTTACATAAGCCCAAAACCCAAAAATCCCTAAAAAGAGGCCAAGATCCCATGAACTCTGCTTCGACTTGAGCTATGCCTTCGATAGCCTATCGAAGTCCCAAAAGTAGGTCAAACATGACCAAGGATCCTCAAAACTTTGTCAAGGGCCAACAAGCCCCCAACACTCACATGTGACTCATCCCGAATCACTCTAGTCTGGGTAGCTCTGCTTCAAAATCATTTAGCTTGGCTCGAGCTGCTTCAACTTGTTGCTATGCCAAGGCCTCCTACTCAGTGAACTCTTGGATAACTGCTTCGTTGACAGTTCCCTCTAAGAGTTGTTCAGTTGTAGTGGTGACTTGTTCCAGTTCTTCTCCTTGGCCTTCAATCTCTGCGAATAGTTGGCAAGCCTCGTCCTGAATTGGTTGGAGTCTATGAGTCACTTCCATTACTCTTCTCTAAATGGTTTCGACCTGTTGTTGAACAGTGCACTGTTCTTTGGATAGCTTCATCCTTTTGACTACTGACGGGGGCTTCAACTATGCCTGTATTTTTTCTTCTTGCTTCTTTGCCTCCCGGAGCTGTGTCTCCATTGCCTTCAATTCAATATCCTCAGTGAGTCGCTCATAAGTCTGGGCACTATGATCACTTAGTTTTTTACATTCCATGGTGAGGGCCTTGATTCTCTCAACTATTCTTCAAGAAGTTGCTTCTCTTTGATCTCATACATCTTGCGGAGTGCTCGACACTGTTCGTAGCTCCAGATTTGTGATTCTTTGTTGAGTTTGCCGAATAGATTTAGGAAGTTGTGCTACTTGATGTTCCACTAGGTCTTCCTCCTTTTTATCTAAGCCTGTCACAGAGTGAAGTGTTCTGTTGACTGCTTCTCTTATTCCAACTTGCTCCATGAGCAACTTCTCTTTCTCCTGCTAGATTTCCTCTCTATATTCTTCAAACTTAGTTTGGAAGGTAGCCTTCTCCTACTGTGCAACTTGGCGTTGCTCTACCATTTCCCCTTGTTCTTTCTTCAGGGCCACTATGGCATTTTCTTTCTCTTCTTGCGCTCGACAAAGGCGGGCTTCAGTTGCATCATCTAGTCTACGAAGTTGGGTAGGCTCATCTCCCAACTCTGGTTCTTTTGATGGCAGGCGCGCAGTGGATACTGTGTGGCTGGAGTGAAGGGCCTGTTGTACCCCTCTCATCTTTGTCACGATTTTGTCATACAAGGCTTCTTTCTTGGCTTTGTTTTTCTACAAAATGTCCTGTGAATCATTTGATACGGCTATGATGATCTAAGAAATCCATGATGTTCTAAAAAATGTCTTGTTCTAAGAAATCCAAAGCAAGCAAGATGAAGCTTGCTTTGGATTTCTTCCATGATGTAGGTTTCATGGGGGAAAACTTCCTTTTCTTCAATGGCTCTGCGTCATCAAGGGGGTTCCATGGCAGGGTTACTTCACCTTGCTCATGATTATCTTCTTCCTCTTATTTTTCTTCGTTCTCCTCTTTGTCCACTTCGTCACCTCCTCCTTCGCCAGGTGAATCTAAGGCAGTCTCTTTTGAGGTGATGCTCAGTTCCTGTACATGTTCTTTCTTCTTCCTTTTGCTACTGTCGAGTGGATTATACTCCTAGTGGGTAACTACAGGGCTTCCAATGATGTTTGGGTCAGACAATTCTACCTTAGAGACTAGTATAAGGAAATATGCAGGCCATTCCGTAGTGATTTCTTCCAGGTCCTCCTCGGTGAGCTTATAGTATGCATGAAGCTCTTATTTATTCTCATATGTGCACATGGTGATATATATGAAATGCCTATCTGCTCGAAACTTCATAATGGGTCTAAACCTATCCAAATTGTTTGGCGTCATCCCAGGGAACGATTTGATAGCCCTTTTTAGCTGCAGGTATTAGGTATGGAATACTATGTTCAACTGCCACTGTTTTCCCATGTCGCTCGAGTACCAGAGTGTGGTGAAATGTCTAGCAAGTTGTTCAAATAGCTCAATTTCTAGGAAGGTCTCACCTTCCAGCATATCCCAAGTTATAAACGTGATGAGGATGAGCAGCTAGCTAAAGTGGAACTCGTAGCCCTGATCCTAAGCTTCACAGCAATCGAATTCTAGTTGGTTGACTAAGTACCTCACCCAGTTCATTTTTAATCCCTCCATGCACTTTCCTACGAGGTCAACCACAAACCCTATGACCTACGTGGGTCTATTATTTCAGACTATCTTACCAACAATCAACTGGAAACCGAGGCACACTGCACCATTCTGAATGGAGGCTACCTTGTAGCCTCACGTCCCCTTCTCTACATCGCCATAGATGTCTTTAATCCTCTGTGCCAGGGCACGATCTGCAGCCTTCCCTGGGTAGAATTCCTATGGATCAGGTCCCTACATGCTCAATCTAGTGATCCTATGGATCAGCATTGGATTGACGGTAATAAGACTATATAACCATAAATAACCACCGTGGAAGCACGTGAATAGGAGCTTAACGCACGCGTTAACCTCCTGGTGCCTGCCAAAGTGTGGAATTTTCATGACATTAAGGATAGTAGATTGCGCGATGTTCATGGTCCATGGCTAGGAAATGATCTTCAATCTCTTTCCCTTCATCTTAGTCAAGTAATTGTGCGGCGCGAGCATGACGTAGGTCTTGCGGTCCCCTAGATTATAGTCATTGATCTTTAAGGTTGGAATCCTCTCCAACTGCATTATGACTGTGTCTATCCCCTTTGGGAGTTACGCCGTGATGACTGTGTAGTCGAAGTCCCTCGGGGAAATGTCACAATTCACCATGCTGTCTAGAGGCAGGATGTAATCGGGAAGACCATATGGGATTAACTTCGCATTCGCTAAGTCATCTCTATGTTTGGTTCTTTTCTCATTTGCAATGAAGGATGGTTCGGATCTGTGAGCAGTTGACGAGGAGGCTTTCACTCCTCACGTCGATGAAGCTTGAACTCTTGTGGACATCACTCTCTCTGCCATAAGTTCGATTAGAACTTTTTCGACGACTTTCTCTACGACGATGAGCTCATCCGAAATACACGCTCAGATCGAGTAACTCAGGTGGATGAATGAATTCTCAAAGCAATGGAACAAGTGTCGATCTCAATAAACACAATTTGGTAGCAATGAGTTATCTTTTTGGCTTAGATACAATTCGAAAAAGTGTTCTCGGTGCAACAGTCGACGTAATAATTAGACAATGATGTAATGGATATTCTCCAATGGACAAGAGGCCTTCATCAATGCAGTTCTATCTATTACGACATGGTCCCAATGCTCTGATGACGAGCTTTCTGGTCATAACTGATGTTCTAACCGTTCGGGGCGTCGGGCTAATGGTTATAATTATTTCAATGGCTATATCACTCTGCCACGACGAAGTTCCATGTTGTGTTGTTCTGATATCCCGATGTAGTTCCATTTTTTCAAACCTTCCTTCTGTGAAGTTCCCTCGGGAACCTCCTGCAGTTTTTCTAGATTCGCTTTCTTCTTACTGATATTTCTAGCCTTTTTCCCTATGATATGCGTCACTAGGCTCCTCTTCCCATTATGATTCTTATCTCCTCTTGGCATAGTAACTTCACGTTGTTGAGATTCTTTCGTAGGGTTCAAGGGAAATACTTCTTCTTTGTCTGGGGTAGGTGCTCTATTTTTCTGTGAATCTTCTTGTGTTTGTTAAACTTCAACATCCAAGTTCCTAGTTTTAAATAGCTTTGATCTGTTCTCTTGTTCTTCAATCAAGTGCGCTATCCTCCTAGTCATGAAATCTTTTAATTCTTTCTTCCTTTGTTCTAAGACTTCCTCTTCTTTTCTTTTTGTCTGATTTCTCTCAATCTAGGGTTTTCTTAATAACATAGCAAATGGGGCGCTATTCTCAATAAATATAACAACCTCAAAATCTTCCTTTGCAAAGTTCCATGAGCACTCATAGATATCTGGGTGAGTCTTCCACATAGGGTTATGAGCTTTCCTCTAAATAATCATATTCCTCCTAATGAAGGAATCATAGCAGGCTTTCCTAAAAATTTTGAGGTTCTTTTTGTCATAATATTCACCTATGTTTTCTCATCTAGAACACAGTCTATGTCGAAGTCTCCTATTCTTGTTTCTATGCACTCTTTTTCTTTGAATATCTCTGATAAGTTGATATTTTGGTGACCATTCAGGGTTTCTTTCATTTGTAGCAATACAGTCTCTAATTCTTTCTAGGGTTCTTTCGTGGTCTTAGTTTCTTGATCTTCCTCAAGGTTTTCTTGTCTCATATTCATTCTTTCAACCTTAGCAATCATTCTAGGGAAATCCAATACTTCATGATCCATAGCTTGATAACAAAGAAAACTAGGTATTCTACAAGGGAATTCCTTAGCAAGATGTCTCGATCTTCTGCAATTATAACAAAGGGTTAATCTTCTTTTTCTTTGAAATGATCCCCAACCTTTCATGTACTACGCACTAGGATCATAGTAGCTAACTTGCAAAATATTATTTCTAGGTTCCTGCATCCATTTGTTAGTCCAAGCATTCTTTCTATGCATAGGAATAACATATCTTTCATTATTTCTATCAGATATACTCATATCAAACCTTCTTTCATCTAGTTGTGCCCTACTTTTCAAGACAGGACAAAATTTATCAAACATACCTAGATCCATACTTTTGAAACAAAAAATTCCATTTATCTTTTTTTCAATCAAAACTTTTCACTGTTCTTACCATTAACAAAGCACAAATCCTTGAGATCTTACCTCTTTTCTTCAGATCTAGATTTTCTTCGTAGAACAGAGCTTCACAAGTTAAGTAGACTATTGCACATTAAAGCAACAGATCTACACATGGAGATTTCTTTTCTTCGGTTCCCAGCAATCATAGTTTCAGGTCCTGGCAATGGAACCATTTGTTAGCACAGGGGCAGACCCAAGGTTCAATGCTCAAGAGCGCACCAACAAAACCCTAACTACCGGCCCTTTTGGCAACACCTGCGAAGAAGATGAAGTCTCACCCGAGGTAGAGGCAGGGGTGGTTGCAGGACTTAGATGTCTGCAAACTTAGCTAGGACACCGATCCATGATTACAACACCTTAACAAAGCACTTAGTAGTTACAGTTCATCAATATTTAGTGAGTATCTACTTCGCAGATAAAACCCTAATTACAGAGCATCGCAGTTTTCACCCATATCTAGCATATTCAAGCAATAAGCACATTCACATAGGTTAGATCTAGCATTCATCAATATTATTAAGCACAAATCATTAACAGATCTATCTATCATTCATCTATATCAAATCACTTAAGAAAGTAAACACATAAACACATCAATACATCGCACAAAGCATAGAAACACAGGATATACGTGGTTCACCCCCAGCCTAGGGCTACGTCCACTAACTCTTCTTCTCTTTTATTATCTTCGGTCAATCAACGACATGCACAAAGCCACAAGATCCTACTCCACATAGGACAGGAGATCTGTGCGCACCTCACCAGATCCTCATTCCCCGAGCTAGGTTACAACACAAATCTTCTACTCAATATCTTATAATCACTTGCACTTAGCCTTGCAAGTCTCACACAGCATGCACAAATCATGTACACTATCACTTTCACTTAGCACTTAGTATCACACACTTGTTCCTTTGCACTTAACATCACATACACCCCTTACTTACATCACCTAGATTTCTATTTATACATTACAAAAGAGGCCTAAACATGGGTAAACCCATGGGTCAGCATCCCCATACCCGTTACATAAGCCCAAAACCAAAAAATCCTTAAAAAGGGGACGAGATCCCACGATCTCCACTTCGACTTGCGCTCCACCTTCAACAGCCTATCGAAGTCCCAAAAGTAGTTCAAACATCACCAAGGATCCTCAAAACTTGGTCAAGGGCCAAGAGACTCAATGTACATATCGTGTCCCTTATTTATCATGAACAAAATGGTGAATTTGGACATTCGAGAATGTATTTGTAACCATCAAATCACCCATTTGTGCCTAATCGAGGAACTTAGAACAATATTCATACTATTCATATGACACAGAGTGCATATGAATAGTATCCTCCATATCATGAAGATGGATTTCATTGCCAAAGAGGGTTTCATTATCATCCTGTGAAAAAGGGAATTGACTGCACACTTGACCAAAGGATTGCACCTCAAGAAGTGAGCCTAGTTTTCATCTCATGAACACCACACATTCTATGTTTGGTATTGTTTAAAACCTCATTGGTAGATCTGTTAGGATATTTAGACACTTAGGAGTTAGTTAAGATCTACTTGGTCTAATATGTCGTTAGGTAAAAGTGTGTTTCTTTAGTATGCATTAGTATGCATTTGTAGTTAGGAAATCCGACGGTCACGATATGTTCCCGACATAGAGTGATCCGACGGTTCATACTCTCCTCGATCTTAAACGGCCATTGATCCGTGGCTTAACACCCGATTGGTCCATGATCTCTATTTAAAGAGCATGGAGGGTCATTTGCCGATGATCGATTGTGAGAAACTCTATTGTAAAATCTCTCTG
>JZKD02S1977595.1:1591594-1623383 GCA_000966675.3 Picea glauca | reverse complement strand
CCGTAGGGGTTTTACCACGTGAAAACATCGGTGTGTTGATCTTTGATCTGGTTATGTGAGTGGTTACTGAAGGTGTTCGTCCTCTGTTGGAATACCTGTGTTGTCGAACAAGATCTACAACAAGAATCTCAAAAGTATACCGATGAATGCCATCAGGTATCGGAATTCACCATCAGTATTGGAATGAAATGTCAATACCAGAAGTGAACGAAGGTACCATAAATGAGATAGGAAAAACATCATTAGCAATCATCTTCTAGACATTCAATCTAATTCATCAAAGACATAGTAAATCAACAACATACAATATTTACCTCTTCTAGCTTGTCAAGGGTGTTTTTCTTTAAGTAAACATGAAAACATGGAAACAAGGGTAATAATATAGTCCATAGGTGAGGTAAAGGTGGTAAAAAAGGGTAACTAACAAGTACAAAATGTGTCAAAATGATGATCCAACATCTCCCCCATTCTCATGTATTTGCATGTTCTCATGTAAACATATCTCTTGACAATTCCACAAAATTTGACAAAATTGCAATGACCCCATAGGTTGCTAGTGAATCCCAAAAACATCAACCAAAATCTTGAGCCCATGTGTTATTTGGGTCCTTCTTGTACTAATTATCCTCTTTGTTGGTTTAGTAGGGTCTATGATCATCCTATATAATTCTCTATTCTCTGCACTAAGTTTCTTATTCTCATCCTGGAGATTTTGACTCTGACCCTTCAGTTTCTCATTTTCTCCCTTGATATAACTACACAAAATTCTAAATTCTTCTAACTCTTACTTCATTTTCTTATTCTCCTTATTCTTCTTTCTCAATTTAGATAATGTTGGATTATCAACAGAATTAGAAGAGATTATGTTTGTGTAGGATTATTCTTGCATTGGATCGTCAAACTTAGGTTCAGTTGGGACTGATTTAGACTCAATTGGTGCAACATATTTCATTCCATATAATCTAAAAGTTGGTGATTTCTGAGTGCCTGGAGTAATAATATTTTTCTTCTTAGAAGCTCGGGAGACACTTGGATTCCTATTAATATTTTTTTCCTCAATGTCTACATTAATTGTCTTTGAATTGGGAAAATTTTGTTGGATAACAAGGGTTTTTTCCATAACCCGAGCCTTCCTTTGTTTCTCCATAGTCCTTGTGACCTGACGTCCTACAAGTGTTATTATTGAAGGATATGGTACTAAACTTTGTTTCATAATATTCTGTTTAGTTTGATTTTCTATATGAGAGATTAATCCCTTGGATCCATGGGATCCAAGGTATTCATCATTACCTTTATTTTTATCCTGTGAACCTTGGGCCTTTGAATTTTCAATAATTAACTCATCGAACTCATTTATTTTTAAGAAATGGTCCCAATTATCACCCCTACTATGCAATTCTTCCATAATCAATATATTAATTAAACCATGCTGGTGAAGGATTCTAAGAGGATTTCTAGGTCTTCTTTGGATTTGTTGGGACATTTTATGAATACTCCTCCCAAGAAAATAAGGGAAATTCAATTTGTCGCCACTCTCAAAATGCAACAAAAAACTGATGTGATAGAGAAATGTAACTATGTACTTTCCCTCACATTTCAAATACTTTTGAAGAATGACCACAGGGTTTATCCATTTATCCACAAGCCATGACCTATGCACTACCTTATACTAGTCGGCATATTGGTGCTTGGGTTTCAAAAATCAGGCATAATCTTGTTTGTCCAAGATCTTGTTTTTTAACCATTTCTCACCACTACATGGTAAGCCTTTTTCCTAAGCAATGATATTCTATGATACATTCATCACTAATTTTCCAATGTGGGAAACTTTCCCATTAACACCCTCTACAAATTTTAGTGCAACTTGGTCATTGCATCCTTGAAATTTTCCAAAGAAGGTTTTCCATCCTACAACGTTGAACATTTATTTGCATGCATTTTACTCAACAAGCCCCTCTAAGGATTCAATTGACCTTGTTTCATGCCTTTCGAACACCATTTTGACATACATAATAAATGGACATAGATGTAAACACGTAGTCTTTACACACTTAGAACTGAGAGTAAAGAGGTTCGAACTATGGACGTAATGGGTATAATGTTAGACAACTAGTGGCTTTGTTTTTGATGAGTTTATAACTCATTTTGAATGCTTAAAGTGATTCAAAATGAGTGATGTTTACGATTACCACTTTAATTATATCGATAAAAAAGCATGATCATATGGAATATCATCAATTATCCATGAAGTTTAGGTGAAATTTATTGCAACAACTTGAAATGAGTATTAAAATGTGGTCTAAAACAATCATTAAAATAGATGAAGGACTTAACCATAGTTTAAATGGATAATGATGGGATAGCAGTGGTAGATGTAAGGCATGGATAAGTGATGGCACATGAATTATATATAGGCATACTCATAAAATTATAAAAACATGAGATTTGGACGATAGGACAGGAGATAGGGAAAGGTATAAACATAAGGAGAATACAAAATGCGAAAAAAACAAGCTAAAGGTAATTCTTTTCATTAGTGAATTTCCTTTATCCTTAACAAAGTAGAGAGAAGATAAAAGAATATTTTTACCTAAATTTTTTCACCCATTTATACTTACAAATGTGACTTGTCTTTGAGCTATGTGCAGGGAACTGGAGTTGTTGAAAAAGTGTTGCAAATATGAGCATACCCGGAATGTTGAAGACTACTTATAAGAGGAATTTGAAGTGAACATTTGAAACCTTGGACACTAATCACACCTATGTTTTAGCTTACAACATACTTCTGAAACATTTCTATGCTAAGTAATCTAATGTTTGTTTCCATCCCAACTCAATCGAGCCATGAAAAATGTAACAAATGCAAAATTTGCATCTACAAGTGTTTTGGTACCCCTTATGCAGTTTTGGTACCCATTATACAATTCTGGTACCATTAGATAGTTTTGGTACCAGGAGAACATATATTCTTTAAGAGTTGGAAAAATGTTGATGATCTGAAGTCTGAAACTAGATGGAACAATTGTTGGTGGAACAAATGTTGATGCCAATGCTTATTAAATAAATGGAGATGAAAACTTCAACTTTTACCTATACTTGAAAACCTACAAATTGTGGAAATTTTTGAAAATTATTAACTTGTCGGTGGAATGCAGATTGTAAGTTGGAACCAAAAATACTGTAGGATGGTGTTGGTGGATGATTTTAGCCACAGAGGTACATCTGATGTTGAAAGTAGATAGGATCATGGTGCCAAGAACTGTGAAAACAAAAGAAATGTATAGTATATATTTCTAGATAAACATTATGTACATCGTTTTCGAAATTTCCAACATTTTGAGTGGACACTCCACCCTGTTGACGATTAAATTCACAACGAATTTTTTCCCTCAAAGTTTTGCTAAAATCCTATTAATATAAAACCTAAATAATAATAGTAGGTGGGACCCCCTTGTAGATTGAAGATCAAGTCTGGTGCTTATTTGATGTTATGTTACTATTCGAAACTACTTTCATGGTTGACGATATCTTGTTTTATTGGATAATGGATCAGGCATATTATACATGGTTCCCTTGTTGTTCCAAGATCAAGTTTTATACCAAATTTTTTCATGGTTATCATTGTTGTCTGTTCTTGGATCTATTACTTGTGACACCTGCAACAAACATGTGTTAGTAACAACAAATGAAAGGAAATTAAAAGAAGAAACTATCCTACGCTAACATGCTACACTATATGCATTAAAAAGATTGTGTAAAATCCTAGCTAACATATGATAGCCATGTGATTTATCGAGGTTGTATAGAACATAGTTGACATGCATTTATTTATAGTGGAGATGGTAATATGTGATGTGGGGGGAGCTCTTGGAAATTAAAGGTTGTTGGTCTTGATGCATGGTTCAAAGTGGATGATTTGTTTGATTAGTAGTTGGAGCATACTAAGAATTGAATGAACTTGAAGTGTGGAGGTGATGTGCATTTACTGCACATCACCTTTACTCCTATCGTTGGAAGCCACCCTAGTCGGGTTATTGTTCAAACATTGTTGTTGTGGTTATGCTCTGATTTCTTATCAGGGAGAAACCGCTCAGCCAACTCGTTTTTTAAGGCATTATATTACATGTATGTCTTTTTTTGACCCTTCATGAGTCTACTCTGGTTATGAAATGAATGTTGGCTCGAGTGCATTGGTTTGTGTCTTCCCTAAGTATTGCAACTGTAAAAAATTGTGATTGTGAAATGAAACGTTGATGATTTTCTCTGCAGTGATGTTGAAGTCATAGTATTACTAGTTATCCTAGGCATTAGCAGTCATAAGAGATCTTTGTTATCCTTGTTGGTTTAGTTGAAGGGTCTTTGTTGGTATTGGTTGGCTATTTTCACACTTTTGTATTGTTGTAACCAGTTTGTGGGATTTTATGGGGTTTAATGATTGAAGCGTTTGTGTCACCGCGCATTGTACATTTGGGAATTGGGTTGTTTTCACCACCAAGGGTCGTGCAGTGAGTTATGTTGTTCCTTCTCGGCCCTGTATTCACCTCAGCATTGTGGTTGTTTGACTGAGGAGTCATGAGGGTTATACCCTGCGTTTGTTAAGGTATCATTACCAGGCTGAGGTAGAACCTTATTCCTCTATTATGGCCTCTCCTGTCAAAGGTTTTCATCACTTTGTCCACGAAGTAAGTTGTGGTGTTCTATGTCTATGTGTCATTAGCCTTGGAGGTTTTACCATTGAAAGGAGCCGACTCTAGTGCTGGCTCAGAAGCAAACCCTTAACTCCTCTAGTTTGAGGGTTTTATAGAGAAGATTGTTGGGCCTGTCAAGTTTACTATGCGTTATTGTGGATTGAATGTATTGTTGATTAATTTGAATACAGACTTGCCTAGTTGGTCATATGACAGTCTTGTTGGTTTGGCATCTAGTTACTACCTCTATTATAACAATGGTAAACCCTGCATTGTTATTTTCACAACTCAAATTACACAGTCGCTCTCCTTATGTTTACTAAATCAGTATTGTTTAATGGAGAGGGTCACTACCCCAATTTGAATTGATGCGTAGGTATGCATGGTTGTCATAACTTGTTAGTTCGATTAACTTTTATGAAAGTGGTGAATTGGTTGGTTGATACACAATCACTGGTATTTTTTCACTAAGGATTAATTGGATGTTTAGCTGACATTGGTTACAATTGCTTGATGTTTCTCACGCATACCGCGTTGTGTGTGTGGTGTTTCTACACAATGAAATAATGGTCATTGTAACTGTTAGTTTATTTTTGGGCCTAATGGTTATTGCAACCAGGATGACTGTATGAACTACATCCACTGCATGCTTATGATTATTGGATTGTATAAGTCAAGTTGTACACAGCATAGTTGATTACATTTTGACTAAATCGAAGCAATATTGTATTAGATTGATGGCTCAACATGATGGGTTGAGTTATTACTGTGACTATGTGTCTAGTTTTATAAAACAAAGATGTTGCATCATGGTGTTTTGGTAGTTGTGCACTGTGTATAATATGGATAGCTTGGGTTTCACACTCAGGGGTACCCACAGAGTTTTAAGCATGTTTTTTTTGTGGTCTGATCATTTGTTGAGACAGGCATGTTGTTGATACCTTGTCATGTTGGATGGATGGCCTGGATTTTAGAGTCACATAGAATTTGTCTTATACAGTGACAGAATTACACTTGCATGATTGAATAATTTTGTGCATATCTTATGTTGGAAGGGTGATTGTTGTCTGTCTATTTAAAGGTCAATTCAGATTTTGCAATTTAATCTGGATTATTGGATTTACGACCTCCATATATGTTTAATTAATATCATTGCATCCTAAATGACAGGCCCGATGGCAGTGATAGTGTGACTTCATTGTTAATTTTGGAAACATGACTTTGAGTATATTTTTCAATTGAAGTAACGTGTGGGCAGTGGTTGATTTTGATGGTTAACATAGTGGGAATGGTTACTATTTGAAAGTTGTTATAAGATGAAAAGTATATAAATGAAAGGAACAAAAATCCTTTATAGATTGTGTGGAATGCATATTGTCTTGAGATGGTATTGTGTTGGAAATTTGATTATGAATAGTGAACTAATTAAATACACAGTAATTGTTATTTGGTCACAATGATCATTGGTTAGTGCATCTCCTTTCACAAAATGTTTTATGGATCACTTGATTAATTTTATGAACAATAATCACTCTTTTTTCGTTCATTATTTCATTTTCCGCTAATTACAAATCCCTTCTCCTTCCCATATTCATTTTTCACTCCCTGTTCTAAGATTGATTACAGTTAAGAGAGTTTTGGTGTTAAAGTAGTTGAAAGTGGCAGTGTCTTTTTTGGATTACAGTGGTGTTTTATTGGTTTGCTTCACAGTTGATTGTTGTTATCATTGAGCAGTAACCATGTTCTTTCCCCCCTCATTATATTGTGTTTCTCTCAATACAAACCCCTCACATATCCCAGAAGCCTTTTTCACCACCTACTCATTGATAAACAATAAAACAATTTGTATGGATTGGATTGCATGAGTCTGATATATTGTTGAGCCAAAATTCATTTCATATTTTAAAAGAGTTGTCATGTATGGTTAATTAAAAGATCATTTTCTAATCAATTATGCATGTGGGGATGAGCTATTCAAATAAAAGGCTAAGAATTGAGGCATGTTATGCCTCTGTCAAAGAGAAGGTTGCTACTGTCCCTTCTGCATCTTCAGATAATTCTAGTAAATCCATGTATTTCCACTTGCATTGGAAGGACGATTGTTCTCATATGATCATCAAAGGAAATATGGCCTCACAAAATGGAAAATATGGCTTTTGAGTTTTATGTTATCTATTATTGGTGGCAATTGACTTCAGGAATGTTTGGATAGTATGTTTTATTGTGGATATATGAGTAATGTTTTTTGAAAATAATTCAAAATATCATGATCTAAATTAACGAATGTGAATATATGGATGGGAGTCACAAGGAGGTGTGATTTTCTTAACTAATAGTTATGTTATGATTATCATAAGTTGATGGGATTCACAAGGGGTCCCACCTACTAGTTATTATTTAATTATAACCCTTATTATGATTAGTAATTTTCCCCCTAACTAAAGTTAGTTGAGTCTTTTAATTAACTTAACTAATGAGTTGGTTCAACTACTTCAACCAATTCTAATTTGTTTAAAAGCAAAAGGAAAAGGAGGAACAAGGGAGGATAGAAGAAAAAGCATACTAAGGTTTTCTCTTTGAGTTTATGTTGAGATAGTTCAGTTTTCATTCATTCATTATTCATCACAATCCTAATTCTCTTTAATGATAGCAGGGTCTTATTGTAGACATCAATATTCAGGGCTGAACCACATCATTCATACACTTGTTTTTCATAGTTGTTGATCTATCTTTGATAGTCTGTGTAGACTTGTATGTTTGTGAATTAATTTTCATGACTGAAAAAGGCTGTTGTGCAGAGTTGAGTGGGAAGCAATTTGTGGCAAGTTGATCCATATTATAGAGTTCAATTTTGGTTTTCTGTCAGAGATCCTTTTGTATGTTCCATTGAGGATGTCTAAGTTTGACTTTGGTCCAAACTTTCTGCACGAGATTTTGTAAAGAAAATGACTCTTTGGTGAATTTGAATGGAATAAAGGATTGCTTTATGTCTCATCTATATTGATTATCATCTTGGTGACTTTACTTTTATATTTACATTTATTTCAGCAACTGATATGTTCAGAAAATTACATAAAAATTGAATTTCCAGCAAGCTTTTTGTTGATAAAAGACTAGCCTAAGCACTCGTAATTAATATTTGTGAGTTAGGATGTTATTTTTGTTGGCTATAAACATAGGGTGATATTCTCGTATACTTTCTCTATCCAAGAAGAGTATGAAAATGCTTGAGTAAGATCATTTCATATATTTTACTCAACATTTATTTGGAGACCATACTGGGGAGATCTTTGATATCTCTCCGGTTAATTTTTATACTCGATTTTCATCAATACATCTTTCTTTTTATGTTATTGATTCTTTGAATGATTTATTTTAATGATTTTTCCTATTGCAAGGCATCCCATCATTGTTCCCGGCCTTCAAGATTAGACCAACATTTCTTTGAATCTATTTTATACCATCTTAGACACTGCCAACCCTTGTGTTGAGCCTAACCGTTCTTGGGAAACAATTGAATGAGATATTAGTGCTCAAGAACAATTGGAAGCTAGACGTAGACAGCCTAGAAATCAGCAGTAACCTTCCCTTTCTTCAATTTTTTCTTTTCTTTCATGTCCTTAGATTCTCGTGCTTCTAGAAGGAGAAGAGGATTGTCACCTAAAATAAATCCTATTGCTGAAATAGAAAGGAGAAACGTTGTGTTATCTGCCCAACAAAGTTCTCTAAGGAGAACTTTATATGATTCATCAAGTTCGTCTTTCTTCCCCTCAACTATTATCCAAAGGATGACATCTAGTGGAGGCTCTGGTGGCACTGGAAGTGCTCCATCTTCTCAATCTTCATCGTCATTAGTGATTGGTAGCTTATATAGCCACCATATCCTTGTACAATCTACCACAAACCCCACCAAAGTCATTAAAAAGTATGTGCTTTTTCAGTTCGAAGAAGATGCCACAACCACACTGTGGCATGTGTCCTCTCCTCTTAACCTAGCACCTGCTACTCATCCCCTTCCAAAGTTTAAAGAGCACTTTCCTAAGTTTTTAGAAAATAACGTTGTCAGTAGAAATGAACACCTGGTGGCATTTTCTAATGCTTGTCATAACATGGAGGTCCAATGACAATGACACCTGCATGTGCTTGTTCATCAATTCCTTGGAAGGGAAGGTTGTGGACGACTTCTTTGACCTTCCTACTAAGCTTTTGTCTACTTGGGAGGAATTAATCTATTGGTTCCGACCCACTTATGGGAAATCCAAAAGCCCCGCCGAGAACTTAAGGGAATACAATAATGTCACCTATAAGGATGGTGAGACCATCAAGTCTTTCAACTTGTGTTTCACAAAATTATATAATCAAATCCAAGAACTTATCCACCCTCAGAACCAAACCTCTTTCGTTCATTATTACAATACATTTCCTTCCCCCTACCGTCATAGGCTTGAGGAAAAGACCATTGATAATATCGTTTCCGCTTTGCATACTTGCTCAGAGTATGAAGAACAACTTGAAAGAACTGGTCTTTCCCAGGGAGAATCATTTATATAGACATACATTTCCTCTCTCTTACAGCTAGTACAAGATATGAACAATCGCATGATAGAATTTGAGTGGAAGGGTATTGTCTCCCCTCTCACCCCTAGAGCTTCATCCTCTTCTGCACCCCCCTTTAGAAATCTATTTGAAAGCAATTTTCATCCTAAAGCTATCTTGCCTCAAAGTTGGTGTAACTTTTTTTAGGAACACTACGAAGAAACCACATGTGAGGTAAAGAAGAGTGCTAGAGATAAGATCTTTGGTAAAAGATCAGAAGCTACTATCGATGTCCTAGATTTCATAGAGCCAGAGGATGTCATGGTCATCAACACTTGGAACAAGGCCTATGCTCCCAAGGGAAAATTTGATCCTCCCCACAGTTCTTCTAGCCCGAGCTCATCCCCAACTACTGCTACACTCCAGGTTCCTAAGGTTCCTGAGAGTCAAGGAATCACTCCCCCTCTCCCCTCTTCCAAATACAATATCTTGAATCAATTGGCCAACATCAAAGCATATGCAACCCTCCTAGACATGGTTGTCATCCTTGAACAAAAGATGCATCTGAAACAATTCATGGAAGAAAAATCTTATGTTGTAGCCAACCTTTCTGAAGAGGTAAGCGAAGAGGATTATTCTGTAAATAAAATAGGTGTACATAAATTTAGATACCCTATAAAAAAATACCCCTTTTTATATTTCTATAAAGATCATGGATAAAATTGCCCATTATTTCATCAATGATGGTGGTTCGGGCCCAAGTGTGATGTTGAAGATTATTATGAAAGAGCTAGGCTTGTCTTGTACATATGAAAATGCCAGAAACATGCTCTCTTATAATACTCCACAACAAAAGACCATAAGTGAGATTAAATATGTGACCTTAGTTTTGTGCTCTCATCCTGAAATAAGGATGACCCTCAATATTTAGGTAATCGATATGCCAGTAAGAAATTACTCAATCATCTTAGGAAGATATTGGAAAGCCTCAAAAAGTGGATACCTCTCACTCGACGGAGCACATTTATCTGTTCCTTGGAACAAAAAAAACATTATAGTCCTTAGAGAAGGAAGGATATCACCCTACATAGAGAGTGTCCCACGTCCTAACGTAAACTATATCGAAGAGGACTTAGGAGTGTATACCATATTTGTCGAGGAAGATAAAATTCGCATGGAACAAATTGATTTAGATGATGGCATGTGGCACATGCACTTTGATGGTTCATGCTCAAATGAAGGTAACGGAGCTGGCATTATATTGATTTCTCCTGTAGGAAAAATCCATAAATTTTCTTACCAGTTGGATTTCACTTGCACTAACAATGTCACTGAATTCAAAGCCTTGTTATTAGGCATTGAAAATCTTGGTTTTGGTCACCTTTCAATTTTTGGGGATTCCGAGTTTGTTGTGAATATTATGCATAAAATTTACTCTCCTAGCAACAAGTTGATGAAACGATACAACCAAACTGTTTTGGCACTTATATCGAACCTTTTATCTTTCAACATCACCCATGTTAAAAGGGATTTAAACTCAATGGCTTATCAGTTAGCAGTTTTTGCAGCCTCCCCTAATCGACAACTTCTTCCACACAGACTTGATTCTACCTTTCAATCCCTATATCGTCCGCATATTCCTGACAATATAGAATCTTGGCAGGTCTTCCCTAATGATGATATCATTTGTGATTTTATTCAAAATGAACCTTTTAAGCCTAAGGAAATTATATCCATAGAAGATAACAAGATTCCTAAAGGCTTGACTCCTCTAGAGAGTTCATTTTCTTCGAGTGATGTAGGAAACAAGGAGAAACAAAAAGAACAAGAGTCAAAAAGGAAGGTGGGTGAAACCATATCCTTGAAAATTGGGACACTCAAGACTCCAAATAACGTCAAAATAGATGCCAAATGTTTAGATGAAGAGGAGGAGAAGTTTTCCAAGTTGCTTGGTGAATTTCAAGATGTTTTTGCTTGGTCTTATGAGGATCTTCATGGTTTTGATCCTAGCCTTATACAGCATGCCATCCCCATTCAGGAAGGTGTAAAACCATTTAGGAAAAACCAAAGACCTATCAACCATGTGCTAGAAGAAACTATTCAAAAGGAGTTGGAAAAACTTTTGAAGGTTGGAATCATATTTCTAGTCAAATATTCTGAATGGGTCTCAAATCTACTCCCCGTTCGAAAAACAACTGGTCAGATCAGATTGTGCGTTTATTTTTGTGCATTAAATTGAGCTAATATAAAAGATCACTTCCCTCTCCATAACATGGAAATGATTTTGCAGCAAATTGCAGGGTTACAAATGATGTCCTTACTTGATGGGTTTTTCGGTTACAATCAAATCAAGGTAAAAAGGGAAGATAAATATAAAACCACCTTTATTACTCGTTGGTGTACCTTTTCTTATGAACGTGTGCCTTTTGGTTTATCTAATGCAAGTGCCACCTTTCAAAGAGCTATGCAATTATATTTTGACGATTTGATCGGTAATATCATTCAGATCTACCTTGATGACTTAACAGTTTACTCTAAAATCGGATCAGGTCATTTTGGTTATCTGAGAAAATGTCTCATGCGATGTAGGAAATTTGGAATTTCTCTAAATCCTTCCAAGTCCATTTTTGGTGTTACCAAGGGAAAGCTCCTTGGACACATCATCTTCGATTTAGGAATAAGCATCAATCCTGAAAGGATTGTTTCTATCCTTAATCTTCCTACTCCCACTTCCAAGAAAGAAGTTCAAGACTTTATGGGGTTATTAACTTCGTTCGTAGATTTGTTCCAGGTCTTGCGATGATGGTCAAGCCAATCCATAATCTTCTTAAGCAATATCATTCTTTTTCGTGGACAAATGATGTCGAAAATTCAATTTAAGGGATTAAGAAAGCAATCAGTTCGACATCGGTTTTGGCGAAGTCGGATTTTGAGAAGGAATTCACGATATATACTAATTCCACTGAGGAGGAATTTTTCGTTGTCCTTATGCAAAATTATGTCCAAGGAAATGAAAAACCTGTGTCTTACATGAGTCAAAGTTTGTCTAATGACGAATTTGAATACTCTTTTATTGAGAAACATTCTTTTTCTCTTGTTAAGGCTGTTGAAAAATTTCTCCACCACATCTTAGGTAAGCATACATTGGTAAAAGTCTAACTTTAGTTCTATATAAAGTGTTGAAGTCGATGAGATAAGGTATATTAGAAGGAGGGTCTTAATGAATCCCCATAATATAAAATGAGAAGAAAACACAATAATTTGAATAATATAAGTTATATCCAATAACCCTATGCAAAATTTTATTGTGGACCTGCACATCAGTAATCTAGTTTTCGATCAAGCCCATGTCTAGCTATGCCAACAAGTTGATTTTCATAAGTACATTGAAATTGTCTTTACTTTTTTTTCACTTTTTTTTTTACTTTTATTCTTTTTTCTTTTTACACACACACACACACACACACACATCCAAAAAATTGGAAAATACTCAAGTAGAGGTCTAAGAGGGGGAATAAGATCCACTTCTCACAACCTCCAATTCTAAATGTTGCAAAATATCATGAACAAACTCTTCCTTGAACATAGGTTTATGATACAATCTCAACCTATTACCATTAACCAAAAAATAAATTTGATCCTCATCAATTTTATTAATTCGCATTGAGTCGTTATCGAAGAAAATCACGACCTCATAGGGCCCCAAACAACATGTAGTGATATTACCCTTGAAATTATTGAATTTAAAGTCAAAGAGGAGGGCCCAGTCACCTGGCTTGAAGTGCTTCTTTCTAATAATTTTGTCATGCGACTTTGCTCATTTCTCCTGGAAAAGAATGGTATGTTGCATGGCATCCTTCTGGATTTCATACAACTCATTAAGTTGTGCCACTCTTTGTTTCTAAGCATCTGACAAGTCTATACCCAATTGTATGGTTGTTCTGAAAGTTTTTACTTGGAACTCAATGGGAAGGAGAACCTTCTTGTCATAAACCAACTCGTAAGGTGTAAATCCAATGGTACTTATCCATGCTATCATATAGGCATAAAGTGCCTCTCGAAGTCTATCTACCCAATATCTATGATGTAATTATACCATCTTGGTCATAATGGCTTCCAACACCTTATTGGTGGACTCCACTTGTCCATTAGCCAATGAGTGGTACAGAGAGGATTTTCAGAACTTTATATGGTACTGCTGGGTAATGGAATGCACCAAATTAGACATGAAATGTGCTCCCTGATCTATCACAATCTCACTTGGGACACCAAAAAGAGTAAAAATATCCTCGAAAAGAAAATCTACAACTGATTTTTCACTAGCTTGGTACAAAGATTTTTCTTCTACCCATTTAGTGATGTAATCAGTGCAAACTAAAATATACCTTTTCTTTCGTGATGTGGGAGATATTGGCCCTACAAAGTCCAGATTCCATTTTTCAAAGGGCTTGATAAGTACCTGTGGTTGCAAGGGAATATCATTGGCTTGTACTATTCTTCTCATCCATTGGATATTGTCACAACTTCTAACATACTTTTTAGCATATTTAAAGAGAATTGGTCAGTAGTACCCTAGATGAATTACTTTGTAAGAGGCCCTTCTTTTAGAAAAGTGGCATCCACATGGTTCATCATGGAAATTTGGCAATATATCAAACTATCATCCTCCTGTACACATCTCCTAATGATTAGGTCTGGTTTGGTATGGAAAATGTCTCCCCCAATCCATGAGCAGGTAGCACTAAGCTTGACAATTTTTTCCTTTTCTCGTGAGGAGAGGTGTTGGGAAATATTTCGTGTATCTAAATAGTTATTTATGTCTACAAACCACAAAGAGTTAGTATAGACAACAAATAATTATTTGTTATAAAATTTATCACCCACATTACTAATTTCACCTTCATTATGAATCCTGGAATGAAAATATGCAACCAGATTCTCTTTTCCATGTCTATCTACAATAGTGATATTAAACTCTGGTAATAATAACGTCCTTATTGTAATCCTACCATTAGTAATTTATTTTTCATTAAAAATTGAATGGAACAATGATTGGTATGGATGAAGACTTCATAGCTTGTTATGTTATTTCTAAACTTATTTATAGCATACATAACAGCTAAAAATTCTTTCTTAGTGACATTGTAATTAAACTTAGTTGGTGTTATACTTTTACTTATAAAATAAATGGCTTAAGATAGTTGAAATTTATTTTTTCCTAAGACAGCTCCAAGAGTTGTGTCCAAGGAATCTGTAAAAATGTGAAAAGGAAGGGACCAATTTGGTCCCCTAAGTACTTGTGTCGTACATAATGTTTCCTTAAAAACCTCAAAAGCAGTTTGACAGTGTGAGTCCCAAGAAAAATCAACATCTTTAGAGAGTAATTTAAACATGAGTGTAGCTATTTTAGTAAAATTTTCAATAAATCTTCTGCAATACCCAGCGTGAACTAAAAATGTTCTTACCTCTTTATATGACTATGGTGGTGGAAGGATCGTTATGACTTCAATTTTGGTTGGGTCTACTTTGATACCTACACAAGAAATGTGACGACTGAGAACAATATCCTCTGTGGACAACATTTGACACTTCTTGTATCTTAAAGTGAGGTAAGTTTCTTGACATATAATCAGAATTTTTTTTAAGTTATCAAGTGATCATTTAAGAGTATCACCATAGAATAAAAACTCATCCATATAAATTTCTATACATTCATGAATTAAATTGGAAAAAATACCCAATACTGCTCATTGAAAGGTGGTGGGAGCATTGCATAAACAAAATGGCAAGACTCTGTAGGAAAATGTCCCCCATGGGCACATGAATGTAGTCTTTTCTTGATCTTTTAGTGCAATTTGGATTTGGTTATAACCATTAAAATTGTAAAGAAAACAAAAGTATTGTTTACCTGATAAAGTATGCAACACCTGATCAATAAATGATAGTGGAAAATAGTCTTTTAGTGTCTCTTTATTCATCTCTTAGAAATGATACAGATCCTTCATTTTCCATTCTTTTTAGGTACCACCACAAGTAGGGATACCCACTTACTGTCAGAAATTGGATTATAAAGTTGGCATAGTAACTTTTGTAGTTCTTCTTTTACAATGTCTTTCAAAGCAGGGTTCATGCGACATTGTGGTTGTCTAATAGGCCTAGCATTCTCTTGAGTGTAAATGTGATGTAGGAAAGTTTCAAGATGAATTCCACATATTTCCTTATAATCCCATGCAAATGCACAATATTTCTCTTGTAATACATGGATTAGTTGTTCCCGTTGTTCTTGGTCAAGTTTAGAATTGATGTTTAAAAATATTATGGACTTATTTCAATAGGAATGCTATAAGGATCTGGACATGCATTAATTGTTGATGCAAGAAGGGAATCAACTGCACACTTGACCAAAATATTTCACCTCGAGAAGAGAGACTAGGTGTGATCTCATGAACACCACACATTCTCTAATTGGTCCTCTTCAAAACCTAGGTGGTCGATCTGCAACAGGAATCTTAGAAGTATATCAATGAATGCCAGCAGGTACTAAAATGAATCGTCAATACCAGAATGAACTATTAGTACCATAAGTGAACACAGGTACCGAAAATGAGTTGAGAAAGAAATCATTAGCAAACATGTTCCAAAAATTCAATCTAATTAATCAAATACATACAAAATCAGCAAGAACATACAATATTTACCTCTTCTAGCTTGTCAAGGGTGTTTGGCTTTAAGTATACATGAAAACATGGCAAGAAGGATAATAACCTGGTACATAGGCGAGGCAAATGTGGTCAAAAAGGGTAACCAACAAGTACAAAATGTGTCAAAACCATGATCCAACAATCGATTGCTGAAATATATTTTGGAAAATAGAAATATTGACCTTATGAATTTGGAGCAAGAGAATATTACTACAATTATGGTAAATCATTGATATCTCTTAGAATATGATATGGGTTGTTGAGATTTTTTGTGGAGATGTCTATTTTGACTTGATGATGCCCCATACCAAAAAATGCAAAGTCCTAGTTTATGGATCTTTTGAAATGGGGTCTGCAACAAGCGGCAATTGATCCTACAACAATCAACAAACTAATCCATTTTTCAAAGAGAAATTCAAATACATTCTTTTTCAAATGTTTAATCAAGAATTCAAATGAAATACTAAAGAAATGAAAATAGAAAACGACTTGAGCTTCAATCCCACATAAAATAATTAAAATGAACTAAAACATGGTTATGGGTAAGCGAAAAATAATTAAAAGTAAGGGAAAAAGGGTAGTAAAAGATGTCAATTTCATGACTCATCATCTATGTCCAACTATTAAATACCACCAAAAAGTTAACCTTTATTGGATTGGGAGGCAGTGCCTCAACCCCTATCATTATTGTTCACCATAACCTTAGCATGGCTAATCATTGAGTCCTTCCCTACCAAGAATATTGGTAGAAATATTAGTACAACTATGAAATCCCTAATCCCATGAACATGGCTTAAAATATGACCCCCATATATGCACACTCTACAACTACCTCTACTCTCATACATACTTTATTTGGCCTACTATGCTACGACCACAACTATTACATAGTTAGAGACTATTAGCATGCCCTATGAATACTCCAAGAAATAATGGGCATAACTAGAGCATACGGAGGGGGAAGAAAGCTTTCCCTAGACCATTACTACTTGTTATACTTATATTTAGTCACCCTTGATCAAATCAGTTGAGCTAGGATAATCACACACATTTTTCCTCAATTGCTAGATCGTCTCCAACTTTATTTCATAATTTTACTATATGCTCATGGGTTATCCTAGTAATATTCATGAGTTTCTCATTGGTTTCCCATATTAAATCCATGAATTCCATTAGAATAACCCAAAAAGTTAGAAAATGTGCATAATTCATAAGATATGAGTGGATTTTATGCATGGAAGTCATTGGTATGACATACAATTCCTTTATTGTATCACTCCTAGTTACTTGTATGGCATGCAATTCACCCTCCCTCAATTATATCACCTCCATACAAAACTAAATAGGGGATCCTAGGGATGAAACAAGGTATGAAAAGAGAAGGTGTTATTACTCTGGAGAAATTACGACTTGAGGTTTTCTTTTTCTTTGGTTTTATTTCTTCTTGAGAAAAACCATTCATTGGTTCTCTAAGCGTTAATTGTACTTTAAGCATTGATTGTACTTTGTGTAGAGCTCTCTAGTCGCCTTGTGGCCACTCTACCAAAGTAAAGTTGCAATAATTTTGATGGAGAGTTGACTACTTGTGGCCAAGGAAAAGAGGACCAGACTTTTAATAAGGAGCTACTTTAGTGAGATCGAGGTACTTGTTGTCATCTTTTTACATTTATAATATAGATATACTTTCTTTCCCACCAACTATGGTGTGTTTTCCCATTATTATCATATATGACTTATGTAGCTCATAGGAGGATTAATTTAATTTAATATTAGATAGGATTTCATGATTTCATTCAATCCATATGATTTATTTGGAATATTATATTGGAAATGAGGATGGTTGTTTGCTTGTTTGATTTGCATGCAAGTTACTAAAGAGTCTGGAGCAAGAAACAGATCAACATACTTGCATGCACAATCGAGGAAAACCATTGATTAAAACTATATTTATATGCTCATTCGATGTTTTTTATGATAAATGTGAACCTTCGGAAAAAATAGTTAACACCTATTTGAATTTCTATCAATGATCTCAATCCACTCATCGAGGAAATTCATTGGTGTAGGTAGATTTTCCCTTCAACAAAATTGGCAACTCCACCGGAGAGGATTTTGAATTCTCTCTATTTGGTTTTTGTTCAAGCCCTAGTTTAAGTTCTTGCATGCTGTTAAAAATTCATCAGTTGATTTAGGATTAAGAAGAATTCAAGTTTTTTAGCCAAAAGTTGTTGTTTTTTTTTCCTTGCCTACCTCTCTCATGCGACTATTCTCAATAATTGTTTCATTCAATTGCGAGTTTACTTTAGGAAAGTCGCAAGCATTTCTTGGGAAGTTTTAACTTCCTGTAGTGAAATCAGCAGGTTATTAAACAAAGCTTGTTGCAGGAAGTTTTGTTTTGGGCAATGTTGGGTCTGGCACTCAACCAAGTCTTAATTCTAAATCCATACTTTGAGACATCACCAAGTTTCATTAACAAGTGCCACCAAACATCAACGCAGTGTCAAAGTGCACCGAGAGAGAGTCCATGTGTTATTCAGACCAGTCTGCAAGTGTCATGACCAAACACTATAGTCATAACACCAACGCCCGAGTGCAATTGTCAAAGGCGAGCACCCAAGGAAGAATACCTAAATGCTAAAGCGATTATATGAATAATTAATCAATCAATCACAGATTTCCAGGAATTCACTTCAGTGGTTCAAATTTAGGCTTCAAATTTAGGCTTCAAATCGGTGAAGCGATTATATGAAGCCTAAATTTGACATTCAATCACAGATTTCCAGGAATTCACTTCAGTGGTTCCAGATTAGAAGGAAGAAGATCGAGTAGCTCCAGATCTCTTGCCACAAATCAGATATTCCATTTATTTTTATTTTATTGATATATTTTATTCCCTAAAGCTGATAACAACCCGGATACTGTAAATGGTTATAAATTCTAGGATTTTGAATGTAGATAGGGGGGTTTCGATCAAGAGGGTCCAAGAGATAGATTTTGGGGAAAGAAGATTGTGTGTTCATTATTGTAATCCTGAGGGAATGTGTCTTTGTCATTCCTTGCTATCAGATATTCTTGAGAGATTTGTTATCAGTCTGTAATAATCTTTGTTTTTTATTTCATTTTTACTCTTTTACTTAGAATACATTATAGTTGTTGAGCATCAATAGTTGTCCACAAATAGTAGATTCTTATGCAGTGAATCCTCGTTGTGTTTTCCTATCATTTGTGTGATCTGTTCAAGTATCATTATTCATTCCTCAGAAATCATTTATGTTTAGTGGATATTCTATCTCATGAATGTGCAAAGTCGATCTAACATAGGTATCTTGTGATTCATGTTTGTTTTCTTGTTCTTCCATCTTTCATTATAATGATTGTTTTGTTTGATATTTAGCTCAATTCCCTATGATCCACAAAATATGGACAAATGAATATATACCCAATGGCCTTGATCACTGAAATTACACACGTCAATCCCAATTCAATCCCAGTTTTCTGCTTAGTGTTCTTCTTAACCTTGTCCACCTGATCCACCAATATCACTTAAAACCCTATAATCAATTTGGATCCACCAATATCACTTAAAACCCTATAATCAATTTGAAGATGTGCTTGGGATAGTTATAAGGCAGTCATTAGAACATCTCAAGCGCTAACAGCTTTACTAAGAAATCTCTTAAGTAGTTTGATGCATTTTGGGAGTGGTTGCATTTAAAAAAAAAGATTAGATGGATTTTATTAGCATCCTCTCATGAAAATAAACAAGAATTATTTGCATTGATTTCAAACAGTTTTCTTGAAAAAGTTGCATTGCATTTAGGGTTTGAAAATATTCACTTGGTTTTTATAATTTTTTTAAATTTTTTTTGAATTCAAATATTTTTTCAAGACTAAAGTAATGTTTTCATTCAGAACATTGTCTTTTTTTATTTTTTTCATTTTCCAACGTTATCTTTTTCTCACTTTCACATCCCTCCAAGTAAAAATGACATTATAAGAAATGTTAATAACTAAAATAAACTAGACTTGTTTTTCTCTTGATAGAAAACCAATAGTTTAGGTTTGTAGGGCCTTGGTTGTAGGATTGGAAAGTGAATTATCTAAGGATATGAAAATGAAACTAACATTGAATAAAGAGTGACAAAGTGCATTAGTAGTGAAAGGTAATTGTTAGGAAAGTGTCTTTTACATACGCATTAAGCATTAAGTCGTCAATCTAGTTCAAGTCTCAAGATTATCCCCTGACACTTCGTTTAATGGGTGGACGCAATATTTGGGAACATCAAGATAAGTTTGCATGTTACTCAAAGTGACACCTTCTTTTGGAAGTTACAATTACAAAACTTAACCTATATTTTTGGCCAACCATATAAGCTTTACTCATGATTATTCCCATGCTACCAATCAAGAAGTGGCATCCTTAGTGACTCATCCTAGGTTCCTGAAAAAAGAATGCAAGTCGGAAGTGTTTGTAGTACTTGGATAAAATAATATATCTCGATCTCAGCTCCTTTGGAGGTTTCTCGTCTTCATGAGGGGGATTGCAACATGGGTGATTTATTCATGGAGGGTTATTATAACTATTCCCCACACCTTCACCAGCTAGTCTTGGGCCCTCATCCTCCTAGGATGATATTGGAAAGGCCCTCCCTTTATCTCTTCACTAATTGGATTCAAGGTCTTAGACGCCCTAGTTTGAATTTTCAAAGAGTTTGTTTTCTTGGTTGAATCTTAGAGAGTATTTCATAAGTGTGTGTTGATTGTAACTTTTTGACCCCATAGAAGGCCTTGTATAATTTTTATTTTAGAATCAAAATTTATGGGTGATGTCCCTAGAGGTATCGACCAAGGGACCCCTTTTCAAGGGGATGCTTGTGCTTTTCCTTTGTTTTGAGACATTGGTGTCGTATGGTGGTTAATTTGAATCTTCTTGGATTCACAATGGGATTATCAATTTGGTTGTTTCCACTCCAAATGTGTCGAATGTTCCTAATGCTTCTTGAGTAAGAAACTTATGTCAAGAGAATAAAACTAATTTGTACTCCTTGTTTCTTTCTCAAGTGAAATCATTTCCTCCTTATTTTACCTCATCTAGAGAAAGTGTTTCCCCTAGCTTAGATAGTATCCAAAAGTATAATAGGAATAAGAAGAGGAAGAAAAAGAACAAGAAGTAGAGACAAGGGGGAAATGCACTAGCCAATGCAATTCATGTTGAGGGAAATATGGAAACCAATTCAATTCATGCTTGGGGCAAACAACTATCCAATGTAAGCCATGTTGCAAGTATTAATATTATTGAGAAATCTAGATGAATAGGATGTAAGCCTAAGTTTCCTTGAAATATTTACAATAGAGATCATGTTACTCATCTATGCCCTACCCTTCCAAGGTACAAAGATTATGGTCCTCACCTCAAGGGTATTTTTTTCTTAAACAATCTATGATTCTCCAGTAGCCCATTCAACCATTGGTTGATGAAGTGGATGAGTTGATGCAATCTTCAGTCAATCATAGTCTCCCCTTGGAGAGTGATGTGACTACCACTCAAGTTTTATTTACTTCTCATTTAGAACCTTCTAGACAAGGGGAAATTCCATTCACTTCAAGTGTGATATCTATAATATAACATCATTTCCTTTTATTGGAACAATCTAGTTGAGTCACACCTTCCTTCTTCTACATCTTTTCAAATAAGGGTTGAAGTTAATTCATGCACCACTCATCAATGTGTTGTAGATGAAATAACATCTATTATTTTTTTATCCTCATATGCTTGGAAAGGTTTGGATTATCACAACCTTATGTCAATTAATAGTTAGTATCTATCCTCGGATAGAAGACCTAGTGAACCCCAATGGATTCTTCCTCAATTGCATATCTGATTAAGAGGGAATATTTTTTTTGTCGATGTTCTAGTTATAGAAGGTCCATTAGACTCAAATTTTTTCATTGGGCATGATTACATGTACTATATGAATGTTTTCGTGTCCACATTTTTTCATGTGATGCATTTCCCTCTCAATGGAAGCATTGTCTCTATTGACCAACTTGCATTTGGTGATCCTCATCCTTACTCAAATTTAGACCATTTTGTCCCTTTATATGTCTCTATTGTTTCATTAGACACTACCCCACCATGGGTTAATTGTGTCACCTTGCATCCCCTGCATTCAATTTATACTAAGAAGGATCCTTTTTATTCATGCTCACCTTCTTGGAACTTGGTTTTGTCAATTGACTAGGTGATTTATCCTATGGGCGCATTGGAACTAGTCTTCCCCCTTGTTGGTTCAAGTGAATGTTTTGACATATGTTCTCCATGGTATGATGTTCTTCCCTAAAATTAATCTCTCTTGGAGGATATGATTTATTTTTACATTCCATTGGATATTTCCATCCTTTCCAAAGATCATCTCACTAGATTGGACCCATTTCCATTTGAATCTAACTTTGGTTTTCATTCCAAGTCTAATAACTTCGGTTGTATATCCTCGAAAATTGGAATTTATGAGTCTTTGTATTTTTTCATCCATCTACAAATTGGTCTTTCTTTTGAGTTTGATTTTTCTGGTCATATATCCTCACATTTTATTTCTAGGTTTGATTTCTCTAGTCATAGATCCTCATTGTTAGAAAATAAATCATTGAGAAATAAAAATTAAAGCAATGTGGAAATAAAATATATAAGAGAACAATACACAAGAGATGAAACATATGCATGTTTCATAGATTGTGGGCTACATCCATGGAGAAATTCACAGTCCTTATTTTATTCCTTCTAGCAAAGTAAAGGGATGCAACCTACAACACACCCATTATAACTTCCTCTTCACTCCTTTTTATAGTCTCTTTCCACCATTTTACCATTATATCTCATACACACTATAATGAAGTATGCTAATCCTTTTAAATACTTCATTACATTTAATCCACAGGGATAATACTACGGGATACCAAAACCATGGGACACAAAAATCATGGGTCACCAATACCATTGGCCCAAAAACCACTTGTTTACTTAAAATAGATTTGACTCATTTATCAAGTCATTTTTATTCTAATATTCCCCCTTTTAAACTTGACTTGGATTTTCCCTTGAATAAATCTATCCAAACTGGCCAAGTGAGCCTTCACCTCTCACCTCCAGACCCAACCTCCCTCAAAGTCTATAACCAAGGTATTTGGGAATCCCACCTACTCCCCATTTTTTTCGACCTAGGTTTACATCTAGAATTTACTGATAATTTAATAGGGGTATGCATTCCTAACTAGGTATTACAGTTGTATGCCCATTTACATGCAAAAATAAAATTGAACAACCCATTGAATCAGGAAAATAATCAGGCTCTGAAACCAACAATCTCCCACTTGGAGACTGATCACAACAACTAGATCACTATTGCACTTTCTAGACTATGCTCCAATATTTGGACCTAGCAAGTTTATAATCTTAACCATTGCGATTGAAGGCCACCGAAACTGAGAAGGAACTTAGTTTCTCCCTGGTTACTACCTTCATTAATATGTTTGTAGAATTTTTTCTAGTGTGTATATTTTCCATCTTCAATTGTTCATCTTCCAAAATTGATCGTATGAAATGGTACCTAAGTTGTATACATTTTTTCTTAGTGGATGCATGAGTTCTTTGCAAGATGAATGGCATTGTATCTCTCACTATACAACGTATTCTTCTTCTTATTCTTTCCCAATTCATCCATAAACCTTTGTAACCAAATCATCTCTTTACCATCCTATGTAGTAGCAATATACTCTACTTTCGTTGTTGAAAGTGAAACAACCTTTTGCAATTTCGAAATCCAACTTATCGTTGTTCCACCTATAGTAAAAAGATACCATGTGGTGCTCCTCTTGTTGTTTATATCACTTGCCATATTTGAATCAACGTATCCCTATAGAATAGTGTTTAAACCTCCAAAACATAATTCATGAGTAGTGGTACCTCTGAGATATGTGAGAATCCACTTTACTTCCTTCCAATTCTCTTTACTTGGATTGTTCATATACTTGCAACGCCCATTATATGTGAAATATTTGGGTTTGTGCACACCATCACATACATCAACCTACCAATAGTTGATGAGTATGGAACCTTGGACATGTATTTTATCCCCTCATATGTCTTGAGACATATATCCTTAGACATTTTGAAATGGTTAGCCAAAGGTGTACTAACTCGTTTTCATCTTGCATTTTAAAAATTTCCAACACCTTCTCTATATACTCACCTTGAGATAATGTTAATTTGTGATTTTTGCCATCTCATGTTATTCTCATACCAAGGATTTTCTTTGTAGCACACAAATCCTTCATTGCAAATGGATTAGATAAAAAAAAATTGAGCACATTTATATCTTGCATGTTATACCCTGTAACAATCATCTCATCTACATACAATAACAAGATAATGTAACTTTCATTCTCTAGTCTCTTAAAATAATCATAGTGTTCAGAATGACATCTAATATAAACTTGTTTTCTCATAAAGCTATCAAATTTCAAACACCACTACCTTGGATCTTTCTTGAGGCCATACAATCTCTTCTTCAACTTCCATACTAATTTATCCTTTCCTTTGACCTCATGCCCATTTGCTTGTTGCATATAAATCTCTTCCTCCAAATCCCCATGGAGAAAAGTTATCTTTACATATAACTATTCAAGATGAAAATATTATGTTTCCATTAGAATTAAAATAGTTCTAATTGAAGTCATTTTAATAAAAGAAGAAAAAATTTCATCAAAATATGTATATTTCTTTTGTGCAAACCCTTTTACAACAAGTTTGGTCATGTACCTCTTTTTGCCTCCATCTTCTTCCTTCAACATGTAAACCCATTTATTTTGCAATGATATTTTACTTGCAAGAAATAGAACTGAGTCCTAAGTTTGGTTATGTACCAAATATTCCATCTTCTCTTTCATTCCTTACTCCCACTTCTTTTTGGTTTCTAACTACATTGCTTCTTCATATATTTTCGGTTCACTAGAATAGGTCAACAATTAATAATGCATTCAAGGAGAGTATCATTGAGTGGGTTTACTTATACTGGTAGATATTTTAAGAACACTTGCAAGAGTTTTAGGTTCCTTTTTCTATTGTTGTTGTTGAACATTTTGATTTTCTGGCACCTACAAGATTTCATTTTCTACAATTTCATCAAACACTCTATATTACATGTTTTTCTTTTCTTGTTTCTTTACCTGCGACTGATATTTGTACAAGACCTTCTCATTGAATACCCCATCTCTACTCCTAATGATTTTGTGATTTTCATAATCCAATAAGAGATAACCAAAATCATTAACTCCATATGCAATAAAAGTACACTTGGATTTTTCCTCAAGCTTTGTTTTATTTTCTCTATCAATATGAACCAAATCTTCACAATTGAAAGTCTTTAGAAATGAGTAGTTTATATTTTAACCTATCCATGCCACCTATGGAATGACATCATCCAAGGAACTTGAAGGTCCTCTATTTATCAAGTAAACAATAGTATCGATGGCTTCTACCCAAAACTGTAAGGTAAATCTTGCATGCAATCTCATACTCCTTGCATGCTCCATGATTTTCATGTTCATCCTTTATGACACACCATTTACTTATGTTGTTCCTAGAAATGTATTCTCTCTATGAATTCCATGGTATGAATAGTAACTATCAAACTTATTGTTGCAATATTCACCTCCATTATCTGATCTAATAAACTTCAACTTATTTCATGTCTCATTCTCAACCAAAGATTATCATTTCCTAAAAGTATAAAAAACATGAGATTTTTTTTGGAATGCAATAAACACAAGTTTCCCTAGTCACATCATCAAAAAAAGTAGATGATACTTGATATGGTCCCAATACATCTGTATGTACAAGCTCTAACTTTTTGCTCTTCTTTTCCTTCCCTAATCTAAGAAATCTGACTCTCTTACGTTTTTCGTAAACATAATGCTCACAAAAGTCTAAATCAACTTGCTTCAAATATGGAAACAAATTCCTTGAGTGGAGAATCTACATCCCCTTCTCACTCATGTTCCCAATCCTATGATTCCATAATGTTGTATCCAATCATGTAGAAATTAAAGAAATAGAAGAGTCAACATTACCAGTACAACGATACAATGTACCTATCGTCTCCCCTTTTGCTATTCATAGTGATCATTTAATGACCTTCCACAAATTATCTATAAATGTAACTATACAACATTCACTTTCCAACTTCCCTACTGAAATTATATTTCTTCTCAAACCAATAACATGGTCCACATCTTTTAGTAACCTTTGGTTTCCATTCAACAATTTTATTTGTATCTTACCCTTTCCAACAATTTTACATGGTATGTCATCACCCAAATAAACATGACGAAAATCACATTGAACATAATATTGAAAATATTTTGTATGGGGTGCAGCATGAAATGAAGCTCACGAGTCTACAACCAAAAAATCAATAATATTATCTAATGAAAATATTAAAGTATTTTGCAACACATAACCTATTACATTTTCTTCCTAATTATTTCCTTATTTTCCATCTCCTTGTTTTCCTTTTAGAAACCAACAATCTTTCTTCTTGTGTCCTTTCTTTCAGCAATCCCAACATTCAAATATCCCTCTATATTTGGATCTGTCCTTCTTAGAATTTCAACAATTCCTTGTTCTCTTTCCTCTCTCCCTTTGTCTTCCCCTATTCTCCAAAATCAAATCATTACTTCATGTCTCACCTGTCATTTTCCATCACATGTCCTCGCTAAGGATAACACCAACAACATCATTAAACTTTAAAGTGTTGAAATAGAGACATAATTACTCATAGCCATGACCAAGCTATTCTAGATTTCTGGAAATGAGCACAAAATCAAAACATCCCTAACCTCATCATGAAATTTTACTCCTAAATAACTTAACTGATTTGTGACCGTTTTAACTCATTTAAATGATCCACAACAAACCCACCTTTTGACATATTCATATTAAATAAATGCTTCATAAAAATACCTTGTTGGAGGTTGAGGGTTTTCACACATTCTAGTGAATTCCTTCATCATATCTTTTGTCATCTTTTCTTTTTTTAAATTTTGAAGGCCATTGATTCTTCCAGGAACAATCGTATTGCTCCTAGTGTCTTTCTATTAAAAATATCTCATTCTTAATATTTCATAGTCATTGTCTTCTTTGTTATCCTTCCCAATTGTAAGAACAGATTCTCCTGACACAGATATTCCTCCATTTTCATTCATTGTTGATAGTTTTAGTGGCTAAACTTCTCAACCTTAAAATTTCCTTCTTCCACCATTACTCCCACTCGAACTAGGAACCCTTCTTAATTTCAAGTTTATCATCCAAACAAACCTTCAACTCTGATACTAGTTGTTAGGAAATAAATCACAAATAAATCAAAATTAAAGGAATGAAAATATAAAATACGTAAGAGAACAATACATAAGAGACAAAACATATATGTGGTTCACTCAATGTGGGCTATGTCCATAAACAAATTTACAGTCCTTTTATTCCTTCCAACAAGGTAAAGGAATACAACCTACAACACACTTGTTGTAACTTCTTCTTCACTCCTCTTTACAATCTCTTTTCCCCTTTTTACCATTTTCTCTCATAATACGCTCACACTATGATAAAGTATATGAAGCCTCTTAAAGGATTCATTACATGTAATCCATGAGCATAATACTAAGGGACACAAAAACCATGCGACACAAAATCCATGGGTCACCAATACCATGGGACCAAAAACCATTTGTTTACTTAAAATAGAATTGAATATTTTACCGAGTCAAGTTTATCTTAACATTCCCTCCTTTGAACTTGAATTGGGGTTTCCCTTGACCAAATTTGGCCAAACTGGCCAAGTGAGCCTTCACCACTCACCTCTAGGCCCAATCTCCCTTAAAGTATATAACCAAGGCATCTGGGAGTCCCACATGCTCCCACTTTTTTTCCACCTAGGTTTACATATGGACTTTACCAATAATTTACCAGGGGTATGCATTCCTAACCATGTCTTAAAGTCATATGTCCATTTACATGCAAAAAAAAATTGTTTAATAATTCATTGAATCAGGAAGATAATCATGCTCCACAACCAACACTCATAATTTGATGTTTTTGAGTCTATTATATTTGTCAGTATATCCTTAGACCCTTGTGATGATGATTTTATTTCCATATACTCCTTAAGTGATTTTATATTTGGTTTTCCTTATGAATTTGATATTTTTTGTAGATCCTAAAACTTTGGAAGTGTTGAGTCTTCACCAATAGAATTTGTTGTTGAGAAGGATTTCATTGAACATATCAAAGTTGAAAATATTCCTACAATAGATCTCTTGTTTTGGATTTTTGAGATATGATATTATTAGTGTTGCTTCTTGGGTGCGGGATTTTGAGTTGGATTCCTGATTACTTAGGAATCATGCTTTATACATTAGTCAATTATATTCTAATTCTTGCGCATAGTTTTAGGCTTTCCCTATGTTATGATTCATTTAAACATTTTTCCTCCCCAGTTTACCATAGATTTGGGCCCATTAGATGTTGGTGCATAAGCCTTTTCTATTTTCAATTTCCACTACTCCAATGGAAGATATTTCCTATGATGGGTTTCCCTAATGTAGCACCTTTTTTTCATCTAGTTCTCATTCCATTATTTTATAGTAGGATTGGGAGCATTGCAATTTTATTCCATATGCTCACCACCATTGCATTCACTTTTATCGTTTTCTATTTGCATCCATATATTTTTTAGTTTCAACCCCATATCCCTGGACGAAACATGTTAATGAGTGTATATAACTTTCACACCAAATTAATTTCTTTCTCTTCATAGGTCTATTTCATGTGCTTGGAATGTAGTTGCACACCTTACAACACTCATATCATCCACTATATTTTATCATTCTTATTCTTTTTCAAGCTTTATCAAATATGAAAAAGACCAAAAAAATAAGAAAACATAAAAAATAAAAAGGGGTGGGGGAGAAATTAGATCTCTATGATTTTTTTGTTAGGTGGAAACCATTATATTTTGTTTCCCTTGAACAAAGCACTTATTTTGAGTTAGTTTCTTGCAATTCGGTTTTAGTATTTCCTTTAGAGATATACCATGATTTTGATTATTCACTCCTCTGGTTGGTTATTCTTTTAGTTTTTATGGATCATATTTCAATGCCTCTTTCATTGTTCATATATATCATTGCTCCTTTTTTGCATTAGTTGTTTCCCAAGTCATCATTATTTCATGCTTATGTTCAAGGGAAGTTCTTAACATGTGTCGGTGATTTCCTAGACCTCTTGATCATGCATGTCGGCCTTCCCAATGCCAATTTGTACTCAGTGGTTTGTTTGTTCAAGTAATTTTCATAGATCTAAACTCATGTTAATATTCTTATCTCATTGATCCGAAAAATCCTTAGATGTTAATTATTATTTAATTCACATAATAATCTAACTTGATTTTGAAATAGTAATGATCGTTGATTGATTGCATAATACATGTGAATTTACTTATCTATCTAATTCCATTTTAGTGATAAACAACTTGCAATATAACTGAGAAAAAATAGAACAAAAATTACCAAAATCGCATACACAAGTTTTTTAATGGAGTTCACACAATTTGGGCTATGTCTCTGGGTCCGCTTTTGATTGAGATCACTTTATTAATGCTCAAATGCTTGTGTTTTTACAATGACATTTTAACTCACTGCTCAAACTCAGAAACATAGTGCAACATCAAATTCCTTGTGAAATTTCGAGAAAAAATGAGTATAAACTTCATATAATTTGATTAAGGAACCTCTTGGCATGCATTACAATGCAATCCCAAAGTCTTGATACCTTTGGCACAGACTTCGAGACCAAATGTATACTATGCTATCATGTGTCAGATACCAATTGGACCACTTAAATTGTATTATCACCATATCACCTACCCATTCAAACGTACGAATGTCATGTGTCACCCTTCTAGTGGTGACACGCATCACCTTGACTTTGAATTTTTGCCATGTTGACTTGAACTTTGACCGGCCATAACTTTTGCATACAAACTCTGTTTGAGGCAATTTTTTCACCATTGGAAATATATTGCCAAGCTCTACATAATGAAGTCCTTTTCGAGAGCATTTGAGAAGATCAAATTTTGAGCATTTCTTAATCCTCCTGGACCTCTGTAAGCATTCTAGATCTACCTTGACCTTTGTGAGCTCCTCCTCGATCATTCCTCCCCATTGGAATCCTTTTGGAACACTAAAAGTTTTTATTACTCAACAACTAAGTGAGGTTAAATCTTCTCCGCCTTTCTGATCTCAATCCACTTTATTCTCCTTGGTTCTACCACTTTAAGACCAACTCGAAGATATTCCAAATCACCTCGTTGTGAAGTCCTGATTATTTTGTCAAGAAAAATATCTTCTTGTAGCTTGTCTAAGTAATCTAGAGAAAAATCATCAACTGTCAAAACCTGAATACTTTCATCTTCATTCATAATCATAGGAGGCTCATAAAGTTTGAAATTCTCAATATTTACCACTAAATATATTTTCATGTAGGATGGTATATCTAATGAAAGGCATTGGTACCAATATTTTCCAATATATTTAATGAACCATATCATATTATTTGAAGTTTTTACCTTCACCCTTCATTCTATCCTTATTGATATGTAACCATACGTAATCAACGACTTGAAATTGATGATCAACCTAATGTTTATCATGCCTAGCCTTATATTTTTCTTGGCTCTTCTCTAATTGTTAATGTACTACTTGATGTACCTATTGGATTCTCTAAATGAACCTTTTATCGTTATCTGTATCATCTTGTACATCTTCTTTACTTCCTTCTCCAAAAGAAAAATCCATAGGTGATTTAGGAAAGTACCCCAAACATACTTCAAATGGAGTTCTCTGAGTAGAAGAATGCATGTCATGATTATAAGCATGTTTTACATAAGGAAGCAATCCATCCCATAACTTAGGATGTTTGTTGCAATATCCTCAAAGTAAATTTACCATTGTTTTATTTACCACCTCTGTCCATCTGTCCGTGGATGAAAATTTGTGCTCTTCTTTAACTTAGTGTCCATCATCTCCCATAAATGAGACCAAAAATTACCTAAAAAGTGAGAGTCTCGATCTGATATAATAGATGTAGGAATCCCAAAATGAACCCATACATTAGCAAATAACATATGTGTTGTTTGTTCAGCTATGAGTTATTTCTTGCATGGCATTAAAATACACATCTTACTCACGATGATATATAAATAATCATGATCTATTATGGGCATAGGAAAATCCCCTACAAAATCCATGGAGATACTTTCCCATGGCTGAGAAGGTACTGGAAGTGGCATATATAATCCCAACTTTATGATGCTAGGTTTTCTTGTGGCACACATAACCCACCGTTTTATATACTTGGAAATTGTCTCATTCATTCGAGGCTAATAACGATATCTGTGTAGTTGTGCTATTGTCTTACCAACCCAAAAATGACCCAAAATGAGAGATGTAGGAGCTTCTCTAATTGCATTTACTCTTTCATCCCTGGGTATACAAATATTTCCAAGATGATATGACAAATTTTCATGCGAATGATAATATAACTATTGATTTCCATGAATTAATGCTTCATACACATCTTTAAAATCATCATCCCTTGTATATTGTTCGACATAACTTTCATGAGCTAACGGATTATACCTCAGTATTATAGATGCATTAATCACTAGTCTTGACAACATGTCTATAACCTTGTTATGAAACCTTTCTTATACTTAATGACCAAATGAAATTGATGTAAGAAACCCATCCACTTAAAAT
>JZKD02S1977595.1:1565669-1580591 GCA_000966675.3 Picea glauca | reverse complement strand
TAGAGAAGGATACTCAAAGCAGTCTTATATTCATCTGTCGAAATATCACATTACAAATTGAAAGAATAGAATATGTCCCGCTTCTCTGGAGTTGCTTCAATACATCAAAACTTCCATATCTCGAATGGTGATTTCCTCTGATTTAAAGAGGAAATCCCTTCGATACAATCATTACAATGCATATCTGAATCCTATCCTGAGTCGGATCTTCTTTCTAAATCAGCATAGGATGTCCTAGTCTCACGCAAGCGAATGCTATTACAGGAACTGAACGAGGTATTGTTGTTACGGCTGGTGTAACAGCTTCTTCTCATCGTTGCTGATGCTATTTCAGCATCGCAATTCGCAGGCTGTTTCAGCCACGTGAATTGCGCTTTGAATGCGTTGACCGCCGACTGTGGCGGCTTGTGTTTCAGCATCGTCGGTTCTGGTGGTTTCTTCTGTGTTTCAGCATCTGCAACTCTGGTCTGTGTAATAGCTCTGTGTTTCAACATCTTGCGACCTCGGACTGTGTAGTAGCTCCGTGTTTCAGCATCTACGACCTCGGGTTGTGTGGCAGCTCCGTGTTTCAGCATCTGCGACCTCGGACTGTGTAGCAGCTCCATGTTTCAGCATCAGTTCTGTGTTTCAGCAACTGCGGCCTTGGGCAGTTCTGTGTTTCAGCAATAGGCCTTGAATGCAAATCTGCAGTTTTGGACACTTATGCATTTCTAATCAATGGTTAAGTACGAGAGTGATGTAAAATATTATGCAAAACAGATTAAACATATAGTAATGAGAAGGGACGTTGTATACCTTTGAGATGATCAGATAAAGTGATGGTATGAGTCTAAATGTAGGTGATCAAGAGTATAATGGTGGCAGAAAGTATAGGCAAAAGGGTACATTGTGTGGTCCTAACAAGAAGCAAAAGAGGATCAAAGCAGTTAGAAGCATGATTGGATTAGTCACTAGAATTTCCCTATTTTATAACATAGGTTGTTATTCTAGTTGTTAGAACAAATAAATGTTTAGAGATTTTCAAGGGAAACAAGCCAGCTCGTACCTCCAGTTGTTGCCTCCCTTTCTTGTTATAAATAGATAGATCAATTGCTTTAGTGGGTTCGAATGGTTGAGCAAGGCTCCCTTTACTTGTAATATTTTGATGAAGTGACTATGATCTAGTGATGTACTGGACTTAAGACTTTTTGGCTAATAGAAAACAACTTCTCTTTCAATCTATTTGCTTCTGAGGTTAAATGTTCATGCTTTGAATGATTCACATGAATTATTGTGGTGATGTTATGGTGGATGTTTGATCATTATATTATCATGATGTTTATTTATCTCCCTTAGTTTCTGATGTCAAGAAGATCTTATGATTAGAAACTTTCTTCCTTATACTTTTGTAGACCCGATGTTTGCATCAGTCCTTACACTCCTCTCACTCAAGTCTTTCCTCTGTTCATACTTACTCCCAAACTACTGATAGAAGTTAGCCAATACCTTAATTGTTGGTGCATGCTAGCCCTGTTGTCTAAGTTAGAACATTACCATTTGAGTCATTTTCCATTTAACCCTTTAAAACACTCTTTCATTCACATATAACTTGATGGGTATTGGGCTTGCCTTCCATGCAATCTAAAGGTAACTCCTAGTACTAACACAATTCTTATATTTTCTTTCAATTCCTCGAAGAATTTATGTTGCTTTCCTCCCCATTGAAAGACATGTTTTACACTTGTTAATGAATTCATAGGAGCTACTATGAAAGGGAAATTAGCAATGAATTTCATCTAGTACTGTACTTCTCCTAAGAAGCTCCTGACTTATGTTGCAGTAGTTGGCTTGGGCCATTTTACAATAACTTATACTTTTATAGGATTTATCTTTAGTTGACCATTCCTTACAATGTAACCCAAATATACCAGAGAATTTTTTCCAAACTCGCATTTAGACATATTGATATACAACGTATCCTTCTCCAAGAGTTCAAACACTGTCTTGACATGCATCATGTGATATTCCCATGTTCAACTAAAGATCAAAATATCATCTAAGTAGACAATGACAAAGTCATCTATGTAAGTCCTAAACACATCATTCATTACCCTCATAAATTTTGTATGTGCATTTCATAAAATAAATGGCATAACCAACCATTCAAACAACCCCTGCTTTGTCTTGAAATCATTTTTCCATATATCACTTTCTGCAATTTTGTTCTGATGGTAACCACTTCTCAAGTCTATCTTAGTGAAATAAACAACATTCTTTAATTGATCCAATAAATCATCAATTCTAGGAAGAGGATATCTATTATTTACCGTAATCTTGTTCAGTACTCGAAATTCAATACACATACTCCATGTAATGTCTTTCTTCGGAACTAATACAATAGGATATCCATGTGGAGAGGAACTTTGCCTTATGATTCCTTTATTGAGAAATTCCTGAACTTGCTTCTTTTTTTCTGCATTATCTATCACTGATGACCTATCCATACCAATGTTAGGAGAAGGAGCATCATGCTACAAGTAGATTTCATGTTCAACCTCCCTCTTAGGTGGAAATCCAATAGGTTCCTAAAATAACTCATCATAGTTAGATATGATTTTGAAAAACTCCTTCTTATGACATGGATCACAACCTAATAAAGAATCAGATATATGTTATTCTTTTTTTTTCACTATCATGAGAGCAAAATATTTACTTACATTCACAAGTCTCTTCATTTTTCCTCTGCTCACTAAAGAAACATTAGTTTTGATATGATGAGATATGATAATAAATTCAATCCCATATTTTAAAAGGTGATATTTATTCTCTTCACGGTAAAATACATCTTTCCTATTAAATAGATATGGACTACCCAAGACAATGCCACAAATGGAAAGGGGCACAACATCTAACTCGACCTCATCAAAGAACTTAGTTGTAATTGCAAATCTGATCTTACACTGCTTTGTCACCTACAACTTAGCATCGTCACACACCCAACCTAATGGATATGGTTTTATATGATGTTTCATCTTCAAACCCAACTTCTTAAAAATTGCTTCAGATATTAAGTTAACTTGAAATCCATTGTCAAAAAAAGTATCTATGTGTGTATTATTTACTATAACCTTGAAATGAAAAAGCGCACTTCTTTTGTTTTGATCAACAACACTTTCCAATTTAGCAGATTGAACTGAAGAATTGGATTTATTAGTAGATATACCTTTGCTTCCTATTGCCATGATACTAGATTCATCTCCTGAATCAGATCCCAGATCCTATCGAGATGATGCATCAATATTTTGTCTCCCATTATCCTGAAACTATTTTGGTTGCAATCTGGATGCATCTTCCAACACTACGCTTCTTCATGTCCCTTTCTTTTACAGTGAGAACATGTAGGTTTTTCTTCATCTTTCTTTACTGTAGTTGAATTCTTACTCTTCCATTTTCCTTTTGATTTATTTTCAAACTTGTGTGGCTTCTTATCTTCAATCACATGCTTCCCCTTACTAGCCTCCAGATGAGTATCTTGTACTAACACTTCATCAATGTTAGTAGGGTTAAACATCAAGATAGTGTGTCGAAGATAGGAGTGCATTCCACCAATATGCTTTAGAAGAGTTTCACGAGTATATAACAAAATTACTAAAGACAATGCTTTCTTCTTAAATTCATTTGTATATAATTGGGAATTTTTCCCTTTTCCTTGTCGGAGATGTTGTCATTCGATAATTCCAGTTTGCACATAAGCCAATGGATAAAATTGTTTTCTTATTGCAGCAGATAATTCATCCCAAGAAGAAATTAATTTACCCTGTTGATTGAGATCAACTTGTGTCTTACTCTCCCACCATATCAAGGTTGTGTCATCCATTCAAAGAGTATAAAATTGTATCTTTGCATTGTCATCCATGATATTTTTCACCCTGCAATATACCTCTATCTTCCCGATCCAATTGTTCAACTTTTCTACGTTCAATTCTCCATTATAAATCGACAATTCGAACTATGACATCTAGTTTCAATAAAGGAAAATTATGAGCATTCGAATAATTCTTAGTGGAATTATTCTTATGCAAAAAAATTTCACTTGCTCTATTGGTAGATGATGACGAGGATGATGATGAAGAGGGTTCTATAGGTCCACCACCTTCAACTCCTCTGTCATCTTTTACCAAAAATCCTCCATCACTAGTCTTGTGAATTATTCGATATAAATCATCTATTATTTACCTCATTGAGTGAAGTGTATCCATCACTTCCTTAGGCCTCATGGTAGGATTTTCTCCTTCATTTCCTTCAGAAGCCATATTTTTCTTTCGAAATCTCCTTTAAATCTTTGACTTATAACTTGAAAGATTTCATTTACCAAGATTGAATATGGATCTTGTAAGAATTCACTTGTAAACACTTTTCAAACCAGCTCTGATACCAACTTGATATGAAAAATCCTTAGATGTTAATTATTATTTAATTCACATAATCATCTGACTTGATTTTGAAATAAAAATGATCATTGATTGACTGCATAATACATGTGAATTTACTTATCTATCCAAATCCACTTTAATGATAAAACCTTGCAATATAATTGAGTGAAAATACAACAACAATTACCAAAATCACATACACAAATTTGTTAACGGAGTTCACCCAATTTGGGTTATGTCTCTTGTTCCGCTTCCAATTGAGACTGCTTTATTAATGCTCAATTGCTTGTGTTTTTACAAAGACCTTTTAACTTGTTTATCAAACTCAGAAAAATAGTGCACCATCAAATTCCTTGCAAAATTTCGAGAAAAATTAGTATAAACTTCACATAATTCCGTTAAGGAACCTCTTGCCATGCATTATGGTGAAATCCCAAAGTCTTGATGCATGAACTTCAAGACTAAATCCATACTCTGTTGTCACATTTAAAATACCAATTGGACCATTTAAAATGTATGATTTCCACATCACCTTCCCAGTCATACGTATGAATGCCACGTGTCACCCTTCCAATGGTGACATGTGTCACATTGACTTTGACTTTTTCCATGTTGACCTGAACTTTGACCGGCCATAACTTTTTCACATGAACTATGTTTGAGGCTATTTTTGTGTCATTGGAAATCTATCACCGAGCTCTACGCAATGAAGCCTTTTTTGAGAGAATTTGATATGATTAAATTTTGAGCATTTTTTAATCCTTTTGGACCTCTCTGAGCATTCTAGATCTACCCAAACCTTTGTGATCATTCCATATCCTCCTAGATCACTCATGTTGGTTGATGAGGGATGCCTAAATTCCCTCCTTTTAAAAAATATCTTCTTGTTAGCTTCAACTAATTATTATAGGAAGCATATTTAGAGACCTTAGTAATACCTCATTGCTTGTAGTCATTAGTGGTAGGTTTCATCAAAAGTGACAGTGGATATACATCAATGAACCTTCATTGATTGATTATGCCAAGTGTTCAAAATCATATCATCTCTTCACACTTGTTAGAATATACTAGTGTACCTCGGGGTCCATTTTTATAATTGGTGGGTTCCCTCATGTCTTTCAATGGTATAATTCAATGATCAATGATTAGATGTTTTCTCCCATGTTTGATGTCAGATAGTTTATTCACATGGAATAGATTCATAATTATGGTGGGTTTGGATTGAAAACCTTGGGATATGATGGTATCCTTCTTTGACACCACTTCTTGAGTTTATTGTAAAATAGCACTACCTTAGGGGTACCTTAGAGGACGACATTTCAAATTTTGACACCATGGTTCTCTTGATGTACACTAAGACATAGATCTACTGTGTATCTTCTTGTGGTTATTTTCTAGTTTTGACATGGATTCATTGTGTATTCTTTCATGGCCATGGTTTAGCATATGACATTTATCATGGATTCACGATGTATTTTATTTGGTATCCATGCTTGTTTCCACTTTATCATAGGTATTCCCACCTTGAGAAGATTTGAGGTTCATCTGAAACTATGATATTTGTTTGCAAGTATCTCATTGATCCTTAGTTTGTGGGCCTCCTCCCTTGGTTCACTTATCAATGTACCCTCTACTTTATAATTTATTTCAACTATCAACTACTCTTTTAACCTCACACATTAGGGGTCATATCTTATACTTATATTTATTCACCCTAGATCAAATCAATTGAGCAAGGCCACTTACACATACTTTTTCTCAATTGATATACCTTCTCCAACTTTATTTCACCATTATACCATATGATAATTGGTTATCCTAGTAAAATTTGTGAGTTTCTCGCTAATTTCCCATATTAAACCTACAAACACCCTATAAATACCCTAGAAAAGTATAAAATGTGCATAATTCATAGGCTATGAGTAGAGGTTAGGCATGGAAATGGCTGGTATGACATGAAATTCCTCTATTGTATCACCTCCCAATTACTTGTATGGCATGTAGTTCACCCTTACTCGACTATATCACCCTCATACTAGTATAACTATGGGATCCTAGGGTTGAAAGAGGGGATGACAAGGGAAGGTTTCATTGCTCTAGAGAAATTCTAGTATGAGTTAAATATAGTTTTCCTTAGTTTTATTTATACTTGAGAAAAAAAAAACCATTGGATCTCCAAGGACTTAGAATTTGGAGAAGGAGGCACTTCAACAAGATCTATTTACTTCTTGTCATATTCTTACATTTATAATATCGATATTCTTTCTTCAACCCCCTCCCACCAAGATATGGTGTATTTATTCAATATTCTCATGTGTGAGTAATGTAACTGATAGGACAATTAACTTGCTTTAACATTAGATAGTTTTTCATTCTTTCATGCAATTCATATGATTTATTTGGAATATTATATTGGAAATGAGGAAGATTGTTTACTTGCTTGATTCACATGCATGTTACTAAAGAGTCTAGATATAGAAACAAATCAACATAATTGCATGCGAGATCAAGGAAAACCATCCATCAATAAGGTATTTATATACTCATTCCATGTTTTATTTTGATGATAAATTTAAACCCTTGGGAAAATTAATTAGAGATCTATTTCTAAGTCTATCAGTGAGCTCAACCCACTCACTAGGGATCTGCATTAGTGTAGGTAGATTTTCCCTTAAACACTACTAATAGTTCAAAAAACACTATCATCTATGATCATACATAACCTATGCCCTATTGAGTGTGCTATCTATAGAGTGATTTAACACACCTATTCACACATCCAAAAAACAATAGGTGAAACTTATCTTGAAAAGAACAGTCACCCACCCACAAAGGTAATGTAGGCCACTAGAAAGATCTTCTTAGTTTCCCTTAATGTAAAGAAAGTAGTAGATACCTACACCTTAGCAATATAATCCTTTCATTAACACTAACCACTAAGCCTTGATAGGTAGGCAGTATGGATAACACTCACTTCTAATAAGGAAGAGGATAATAATGGATGGAGGGACTAATTCCACAATGGCCAATGCTAGACTTAGCTATGCCTCAATGTAGTACTTAATCCCTCCTTTAATCCCATTAAATCTAACTCCCACCATTAAGGAAGCCTCTTTAGGCCAACAAGTTTTTCATCCATCATTCATTAAAGGTGTGCATAATGATTGACACTACATTCCTTCATTGATCAAGAAATGAGACTTACTAGATATGTAAGTCTTTATATTACATATATAAACCATAAATTCCATTCTAACTATTTTTTTCAATGGAAGTGCTACTACATGTTGAGTCATTACCCATATCAAGCAATAGTATTTTCTTCCTTACCTTAGAAGCTAGTAAGGGGCCCAATTTATGTAATCTCTTTATTATATGTTTGTTGATAGCACATATAAGTGAAAGATAAGTGTTATATGACAAAAATCAAAGATGAAAGAGAAATAAGTGTTGCATGTTGAGTGGGTAGGGTTTAGAGAAAAGGAAGATAAGGCCAAGTATCCAAGTGATATATCATCCATATAGATAAGGAAAGGGAAGTTAAGAGACACAAAACCAAGGAGAATGTGATGTTAGTGTCAATTTTAAATTTTCTGATGTCTTAATTATAAAAAATGGAAGAGAGAGAGAGAGAGAGGATTGGACATCAACAATCAGTATCAGAATGTGTCCCTTAACAAGCAACGAGGAAGAAATAGAGGTAAGGGAACTTTCCCCAAGTGGAGTATGGGAGAGGAAAGGAACATGGAAGGGATTGAGCTGAAAAGGACACCAAGAGGGAGAGATTATCTGAGAAGACGAAGTTATAAATATTTTTATAAAAAAAATTATTTAAAAGATGTTTAAATTGTCTTTAATTACAACATAATCATACTCAATGTATACAAAAATGTAAATAATGCAATTGAATTATTATCTATTAGTTTAAAATAAATAATTATTATTATTATATATATATATATATATAGTTTGTTTTTAACTATTAGACAAATCCACTAATTTGAATATTTTGATTGAGTTATGTAATCTACTCCATTAGATAAAGTAGGCTTATGATTGAAGTTTCTATTATTGAAGGTGAAAAGAGGGAAAAAAGTGGCTTGCACATAGTATATTTTGTACACTACATACAAAAGAGAAATTTTAGAAATTGAATAGAAAGAATTACAATAAGTTAGAACAAATGGTCTATAAGGGTAAAATTGGGATTATCTAGGAAGGTTGAAATAGAACAAGGATAACAACGATTTTGGAGCCACGAGAAGATAAATGAGAGATGAGGATGAAAATTTATTGACAAAGTTGGTGGATTATAAGATTATATGATTAGATTATTTTATATTCATCTTCTTGATTGAAATTGTTGGGATGTTTATCAATTTTGACAAATTCTCCGATGAGGGGTAGATGTTAGGATTTTAGTTGAGTGTGAAGCAAATTAAATTCTTAGTGTTATGAGAGTGTTCAATGATAGCATATTTCAAAAGGAATTTATGAAGGGTATCAACAATATGTTCTTTGAGACAACTTTAGATTGAACAACCAGTTTGACCAATGTAGAATTTGCAACAAGAGAAAGGAATTTGATAGACACCTTGAGAGAGTAAACGACCAGATATACCTTTGATGCTTCTAAATATTTTCTGATGGTTTTGTGAAGATTAAAGAGAATTTAAATGTTCTTTTAATCTATAATTATGGATAATTGGTCAATGATTCCATGAATGTAAGGGAGAGTGATTTGACCACAGTAAGGTGGGGAGAGGTTGAGTGTTCTTGGTTTTAATATGGAGGACAACATGAAAATATTTATTCATTTGGGAAAAAGAGTATTCATTAGTTTGAAAATCGTAACTGAGGTGGGCTCATTATTGTTTAGGTGTTATATAAAGGGAGCCATTTATTAGATAAATTCCCTCCATTTTCATTCTTTTACCTACTTTTTCATTACTTGCATCAAGAGTTCTCTCCATGCAATCCTACTAGATCCTTACCATCAATGCATTAAGAACCCCAAGCATCTTAGTTGACTAATAATGACCTAGCATTCTAGTCAGTATTAGCCACTTTCGAAGGAGATAGAGAAACCATGTATTCCTACTCCAAAATATATTATGTTATGCTTTGTATCAAAAACTTACCCTCTACAACCCATTTCTTGGCCTTCTGGGCACCTCTCTTTCGACTCTTCATTCACCTACTGCCTTTCCTTTGGAACCAACATTTTCCCAAGAACCAAGGTAGATGAAGATGGATAGTGAAATTGAAGCAAAGTGAACCATCCTTCCCTCCCTTTCTATCTTGTGGCATCAATATCTACATCCCTTCTTTAGACTTTAGGTATACCTAGGTAATTATGATCTAATTGTCTTCTATCTGGTGGGGGGGCATGATAGTCTACCCTAATGATATTTCATTGTAATCTATATATATAGACAAGTAAATATCATATAGATTTAGTATAATTGATAGATCTATTTCTCGTGTCCCACTAGCTCCTACACATCAGTCATGCATAGTGCACCATTACTATAACAATATACCCTTATCTAGTCATGCACCCATTATATATAAATAGACACCCCTATATATAAGCATAATTGTGCATATTATAGGGGCCAACCAAAGAACTTAGTATATGTCCAACTACTAACTACCAACAAAAATTCAACCTCTGTTGGTTTGGGAGGCTTAGCCTCTTCCCCTATCATTATTGTTCTCCCTAAGTGTAACATGGACATTTAGATAGTCCTTTCCTACTAAGAATACCAACAAAAATATTATTGTGACTCTAAGACCCCTAACAACATGAACATGGCCCCCTATATACACACTCCACCGCTACCTCTACTCTCATACCTACTTTCTTTGGATTTATACGCTATGACCACAACTATTACATAGCTAGAACCTATCAACCTTCCCTACAAATACTCTAATAAAGAATGAAAAAAGTGCAAGCATAAGGAGGGAGTGGTAGGCCTACCCTAGACCACTAATACTAATAGTCTAAAACATCACCATTATCTATGATTGTATGTAACCTATACCCTATTGATCATGATATCTATCAAGTGATTACACACACATACTTACCCAACCAAACAACATTGAAAGTATGCATGATGATTGACAATGCATATATAGAGGAAGGAAACATAGCTAATTTAGCATTTCCACCCACCCACAAAGGTAGGGTAGACCACTAAGAGGGCCTACTTGCATATCTCTAATGTAAAAAAATTAGTAGATACCTACACCCTAGATGTGTTCTCCCTTCACTAATACCAACCACTAGGCCTTGATATAAGTAGTAGGAGTAACGCTTGCTTATAATAATGAATATGCCAATAATGGATTTAGGAGAGGCTAAGGCCAACACTAACCTTACTTGTGACTCAATGTAGTAATTACTCCATCCCCTACTCCTGTTAAGGATGATTCCCCCAATTGAAGAAGCCTCTTTGGGCCAACAATATTGTCATCCATTATTCATTAAAGGCATGCATAATGATTGACACTACCTTCCTTTATCAATTGAGGCACCATCACTAGAGATGTAAGTCTTCATATATATATATATATATATATATGAAGACTTACATCTCTAGTGATGGTGCCAACCAATTTCCTTAATGGAAGGGCTACTATGATATGGACCTAACTGTTATTAGATAAATCGGTAGGTGCAGACACTAACTGATCTCCCTAGATCCACCTAGATATAGAACAAAACACACCAGAACATGATGCTTTTCTTAAGTTTTAGATATTGAATTTACTAACTAAAGAGGGATAGGTGACATACCATTTAAACGTCACTTCCTGTAATATACTAGATAGAAAAAGTATGCAGAACAAAAATAAAATGCTAGAAATGGCAAAATAACAGTAATATAACCAATATAATCTCCACAATAACACAGAAATGATATAAGAACAACAACAAAAATAACACTTTGATTCAAAAATCAATGTTCACGGGCCTCTTCGAGGGGTCAACCTCCAGTCGAGCAGTGCTATGTTACAATAATCTTCAAGCTAGGGTTTTCATACCCTCGACCCTTATTTATATTAAATATGTATATCAAGAGAAACATCTAGAGGAAGATCCTTCTAGAAGAGGAAGCTTCTATTAGGTCTTCTTACATCTTCCTTATTCTATTTTATTGAAAGGCCTTATTAATATTGACCTTTATTACATCTGAATATATTTCTCTACCTATGTGTGGGTTAGGACCCTAACATGTTTGCCCCCCTTAAAAAAAGCCTTGTCCTCAAGGCTTGAGATGTGGAAACTGTTGCAGAATGGTAGCTAGTTCCCAAGTGGAATCTGCTGGAGTTGTATCTTTCCACCAGACTAGCACTTCCTTGATGGTTCTCTGATGAAAGAGATGCTCACACTGGTCCAAAACTACTTATGGTTGTAGCCAAATGGATCCTTCTTCAGCTAACTTGGGAAGGTTGGTTTGAATTTGACACCTAGATCCAATCACCTTCTTTAAGCATGAAGCATGAAAAACAAGATGTATCTTTGACTGACTGGGAAAAGATAACTGATAGGTGACTTGTTCCACATGCTTGAGAACTATATAAGGACCATAAAATTTGGGCGCTAGCTTTTGACAATTCTCGGCCTTGAGGGAAGTTTGCTTGTATGGTTGTAGTCACAGAAACACCTGATCCCCTTCTGCAAATTGACGTTCAGAGTGATCTGCTTTTTTCTTCATGCGATTTTGTGCCATGACCAAGTTCTCTTTGAGGGTACGAAGAATATCCTCTTGAACTTTAAGTGTTTGGTCAACCGCCTGGACCTTCGAGGTACCCGGTAAGTATGAGAGAACTAAAGGTGGATTCTATCCATATACCGCTTCAAAAGGAGTCATGCATGTAGTTGTATGGTAGGAAGTGTTGTACCACCATTCAGCTAGGGGTAACCATTGAGCCCACTAATTTTTCTTTTGAGAGGCAAAACACCTCAGATATGTTTCCAAGCACTTGTTGACAACTTCCATTTGACAATCAGTTTAGGGATGATAAGTTGTGCTGAGATGCAATTGGGTGCCCTGTAGCTTAAACAATTAGTGCCAAAATTTTCTTGTGAAAGTTGGGTCATGATCAGAAACAATAGAGTGTGGCATGCCATGAAGCTTGAAGACCTGGTCCATGAAAATTTGAGCCACCATGGATGCATTAAATGGGTGTTGAAGAGCGCAGAAATGAGCATACTTGGAAAGGAAATCCACAAACACCATTATGACTGATTTATTTCCCGATTTGGGTAAGACGGTAATAAAGTCCATAGAGATATCCTTCCAAATAGTAGGTGGAATCATAAGTGGTTGTAGTGTTCCCAAATATTTGACTGTTTCTCCCTTGTTGCGTTGACACACATCACATTCGGCGAAAAAATTACGGATGTCCTATTTCATACCATCCCAGAAAAAAGAACGTTTGACCCTGTCATAGGATTTGGTGAACCCGGAGTGCCCCGTTGTGGGTGTAGCATGAAGCTCAGAAAGTACCGTGGATTTAAGCTTTGATTGTTTACTTAAATACAAAAGGCCTTTGTATCAAATCTCATCCTAGAGCCAAGAGTACCCTGGGGGAGCTGGAGCATTGGTCTGTAATTGTTGGATCAGATGTGAACTTTTGGGATCTTGTAGCCATTCCTGGCGAATAGCTTGAAGCCAATATGGTACAATGAAGGAAAGAGAAAAAAGAGATCCTTCTTCTTCATATTTTCGGGACAGTGCATCCACCACCACATTGTGTTTGCCTTTCTTGTAAATGATTTCATAATCATATCCAAAGCGCTTAGTCACCCATTTGTGTTGCTCCGGGGAGGAAATGCATTGTTCCAAAAAGTACTTGAGGCTTTAATGGTCTGTCTTAATTTGGAAACGTTGCCCCAAGAGATAAGGGCGTCACATATCAACGGACTGCAAAATAGCCAACATTTCATTTTCATCGATGGGTTTGCCCAGATTCCTTTCAGATAGTTGCTTGTTGGTGAAGGCCAAAGGTCGACCCCCTTGCATAAGGACAACATCGATTCCTTTCCCTGAGGCATCACATTCCAATACAAAGGTCTTTGTGAAATCAGGAAGGGCCAGAACCAGAGTGGTACACATGGCCATCTTCAAGGTTTGAAAAGATTGAGCAATGGTTGGATTCCAAGTGAAAGAGTTCTTTTTTAGGAGAGCAGTGAGAGGCGTTGCAACCTTTCCATAATTCTTAACAAACTTGCGATAATACACTGTTAAGCCCAGAAATCCACGCAAGCTTTTGAGAGTCTTTGGGTGCGGCCAGTATTTCATAGCTTCAATCTTTTTTGGATCCACCCTAACGCCATTGCCAACCAGATGACCCAATTATTCTACTTCTGAGGCACCAAAAGCACATTTAGACTGTTTCAGGAAAAGTTGGTGCTGAGAGAGTAGATTGAGAACTTGATCCACATGAGTAAGATGGTATGTCCAGTTTTTTCTATAGATGAGGATATCATCAAAGAAAACTAAGACAAAATTATGGAGAAAGGGATGGAAGACATGATTCATGAGGATTTGGAAGGTGGAGGGGGAATTACAAAAGCCAAAGGGCATGACCAAAAACTCATAGTGACCCTCATGAGTTTGAAAGGTTGTCTTGGGAATGTCTACCTTGTTCATATGTATCTAGTGATAGCCCAAGTGAAGATCAAGTTTAGTAGAGAATTAGGCACCACTCAATTCATTCAGGAGGTCATCAATGACAGGAATGGGAAAGTTGTCTTTAATGGTCAGTTTGTTGAGGGCACGGAAGTCAGGACACATTCTCCAAGAACCTTTTTTCTTCAGGACCATGACTACATGAGAAGAGTAAGGGATCGTACTAGGGTGGATAACGCCTACATTAAGGAGTTCCTGGACCATTTTCTCAATTTCATTTTTTTGTGAAAAGGGGTGGCGATACGGATGGATATTGGGAGGAAGGCTTTCGGGTACAAGGGGAATGGAATGATCATGAACACCACAGAAAGGAGGGAGTTCTAGGGGAGTGGAAAATACCATTTGATTTCTATAAAGGAGGGCTTGGAGGTCTTGCGGCATCGTGGGTGTCTCTGTTGCTTATATGGCATGGAGTTGGGCAATGACACCAGAATGCCCTTTTTTAGCAGCTTTTTCATGCAATGTGAACTATTGACCTCAGGTGAACCAGCAGTGATGCCTTGGAATTTATATTGGTGGCCTTCCTGGTAGAATTGCATGGTTAATTCCTTAAAATCCATGAGAATGGGACCCAAAGTCCTTAGCCAGTCTGCACCCAACACAATGTCACAACCGCCCATGTCGAGAGAAAACATATGGGATTTTACATGGTAGTCATTGATTTGGAGACACACATTTTCACAGTGCCCTCCACATTTCATGGAACCACCATTGGCAATCATGATTTGGAAATTGTTGACGGCATGGATGTAGCAATGAGTTTCTTGGGAAATGCGGCGATGAATAAAATTATGGGTGCT
>JZKD02S1977595.1:1548180-1563696 GCA_000966675.3 Picea glauca | reverse complement strand
TGTGATCAAGGAATCATACAATAAAACACAACAAGCTTTATAGGAAAGAATCATATTACTGTATCATATTAAATGTGAAAGAGAGATTACAACCATGGCCTTGATGTCGCAAGGTTCCTTCGAATTGTCCTTCGTTCCCCACACACTTCTACTCCAAGAATTTTGAGAGAATAGATCTGATAATATTCACAATCTATCTTGACAAAGTGGCTCATCTAGCCAAGCTAACAATCTCCAAAGCTCAATTCAATCCAAGCTAATCCAAAAATCTCCAAAAGCTAATCTCATCCAAGCCAACTTTCTCCATGAGAGCTCCTCTCCTTTTATAAGATGAAGAGGATAAGATGAGGAGGTTAGGATGATCCCACCAAATCATGAAAGCGAGTAAGATCCAAACCATTTAGATGCCACCTCACCATGGAAGTTTCTCCTTCTACAAGCATCGAGAAGATGCTTGTTTTTCTCACGTATGAGCATTCTCACACCCTTCTTATAGAGCAACCTACGAACCTCTCACAACCCAGCTATGATGCAGCCTGTGAGAATTAGGCATTATCTCACCCTAGCCATAGTGCAGCATGCAAAAATCATCTTTAATAGGGTTTTCATAAAGGAAAATGCAACTTCTTTTCTCAGGAAAAGTTCTTCTCCCTTCTTTCTTTAGGAACTCAGGCCATTGACCCCTCTGAGGACTACAAACAGGTTTACATCATTAACGGTCATAGGGATGATGAAAATAATGTGTAACAGAGAGCCCCCCAAAGTATGAATTTAGAACATAATGATAGCTGAAATACTTTGTCAAGTGTGTGTAGGGAACAAGGAATAGTCAAACCTGCCAACAAACAAGGAAATATAGTACAATAATATATCATCACTGAGGTAGGCATTCCCATACTCGGAATACAAATGAATCAAAGCATAAATTCCGACATGCGAGGATCCATGTCAAGTAAGACAGGCCATGGCCACCAAACATACATTGTGGATCCATGCCAATATGACTCAAATTTGAACATAGCCACCAAAAAGACATTGTAGATCTATGTGTTAAGGACTCAAATTTGAACATAGCCACGAGACATACAATGTGGATCTATGCAACAATACAAACTGAATATACTCCAACGCAACCTGAATCTGTCAGAAAAGATTCAGGGTCTTCATCTCCACCACTCTATAGTACTAATCTAACCATGTGAATACATGTGTCGAAGTCGAACATGGTAGAAACCACTTGATTACCGATCATTACTGTATACCATTAACAAGTGTGAGGGAAATCACCATTAATGTCAATGACTCCCAAGGTACACTAGTACAATCCAACGAATGTGAATAAATGAGATGAAGTCAAACACTTGGTGGAATCTCCCGATTAGGGGTCAATAATGAAAACCCACTGTCAAAAGCGAGGAAACCTGCCATTGAGGCATGCAAGTTCCAAGGGTTCCAAGGCACCAATTGGTTTCTAAGTCTAATTCCTGGATAATTAGTTGAAGTCAACAGGAAAAGACTCGTCACAAGAGGGATTTAATGTATCCCACATCAATGACACGAAACAGGTAACAAGATTTGATGTAGATCAAAGTAACAAGTGATTTAGGACTGACTCAGGGATGGTTGATGCAATAGAAGGCTTTAAGGACTGCAGAAATGGTCGATGCAATAGAAGGATTTTCAGGTTGAATTTCTCTTTGAACATATTGACAACACGACAACTGTCTTGGAAATACTGACTCAACAACAAGGATCACAGACCAATTTGTAATCTTATAGGAGTATGATTAGGAGACAAGTGGATTTTCCAACCTAGACACAAGGTGAGTGAAAGGGTGTCATATTTAAAAGTGACTCCTCCATGGAATACAGGTTTAGACATATTTCTTTCCCAATTTTTTTCCCCCACCATCTCTGGCAAGTACCTCTTTATTTTTACACAAGCTTGAGGAGGATAACATATGCTTGAAATGTAAGCTCATCCTTTGGATGAGTCCCTCGGAGTATGTTTAACGAACCCTAGGAAGGAGTGGTTCGGTCCCACATGGGCCTTTCAATGTTTGTTTTATGAGTCCAAAGAAAGAAAACTTAGGGGTTTTTCATGTTTATAGAGTCTAAAAAACACTTAAAGAGAACTCTCTTAGTTCCTTTTTCATAAAGTAGTATGATGATACCGAAAAAGAGATAATCTATCACTCAATAGACGTTTTCTTCAAATACTTTAACGAGCGTGAAAAGAACAAGATCACTCGGCAATCTTTTCATGTTTAGAGAGTCTAAAAAGAGCTTAAAGAGAACTCCAAGGGGATCCTTTTTCGTATAACCTTTACGAGTCAGAAAAAGTGATAAAAGTATACTCGGTTACATTCTCATTGATTTACGAGCATGAGAAAGAAAAAATACTAAGCTCAGTAACTTATTCTCATGTATTTACGAGCATGAGAAAGAAAAAGGACTAAGCTCGAGATTGTTTTCATTTTTACACAAGCTTTAAAACAAAACAAAATTGTGCTTGGGATAGATTTTATTTTTACACAAGCTTAAAAACTAAACAAAACTATGCTTGGGCCCAGTTTCATTTTTACACAAGCTTGAACAAGAGGAAACTATGCTTGAGGTAGGTGGTTTCATTTTTACACAATCTTGAACCATAGAAAACTATGCTTGAGATAGGTGGTTTCATTTTTACACAAGCTTGAACCATAGAAAACTATGCTTAAACTTCCCAACACATAACAAAGGTATGGTCGGTACTTTAGCCCCGAGATTAAGAAGCTAGCAACTCAACTTCATTATGAAGTCCAAAGGCTGAGGAAAATGCCCCCGAAGCTTCGTTTCATCCAACTGTAAAGGAGAATGAAATGACGCTTCAAATACTAGACGAAGGAATTGACTCAAATAGAGAGGGGGAAAACTATTTCATTTTTTAACGAGCTTGACATAGAAACAATAACTATGCTTGTAACCTCTATTTCATTTTTTAACGAGGTTGCCACAGAGACGAAAAAACTATCCTCGTAAGTGGTTTCATTTTTTAACGAGCTTGAAATTAGAAAACTATGCTCAAATACCTTTGTTTCATTTTTTAATGAGGTTTCCTCAGAGATGCAAAACCTATCCTTGGGTATCTTCTTGATCATGGATTCCAACAGGAAAATGCTCTGGAAGGACACCATGTCAAGGGACAAAACTCGGTCATGGATTCCAAGAGGTATTTATTGGAAGGAAGAAACACATGTTGGAAGGACACCATGTCGAGGGTTGCGACAGGGGTAAGGAGATCAAACTCTAAAGACCCTATTGAAGAGATAACCATGTCCACTATCAGATCTAGGTCATCAGAAGTTGAAGTCATGGGAGACAACACCACATAATTAACATGTGGTGGGGGTGATACCATCTGCATATAAGAACCATTTAGGGAGGTAATCCAGTCAGGACTAATGAATGAAAGTTCATCAATAGTCACCATTCTTCCATTGTGAGGGAAAGATATCACGTGAAAAAAAGTGGACACAATAGCTTTCATGGAATATACATAATCCTGCCCAAGGAGTAAAGCGAAATCCAAGGGGTCTTGGACTACCATGAAATCAATAAAGACAGGTTTCCCTCCCAAAGTTACAGGAAACTAAGGAAGGGTCCCTAAAGGTTCACTGGTTCTTATATTAAAAGCTAACAGATTCTGCGTAACTGGCACAAGTTGAGGACAACCCAAAGCCTACCAAGTAATAGAGGAAAAAATACTAATGGATGCACCTTCATCTATCAGTGTCTGAGGAATGTCTAGACCACAAACCTGTACTGTAATCTGGAAAGAAATGTGAGAGGGAAGACGAGGTCCAGTTAGCACACCCCAAAAACAGATGGCCTCATTACTTGGAGGGGGTTCCATGGGAGAAGGAGGAATACCCACCGTCATGGTAGATTTTGTATCAATGAGAGAAATATGGGTAGTATCGGGTTTACTCTCTAGCGGGAGAGTAGGATCGAACGATGGAGATATTAGATCGACCACTTAGGTTTCATTCTCCAAGGGAGGAATGGGGTTTACACGTGGAAACAGATCAACTTCTTGGGTTTCACTCTCTAATGGGAGAGTGGGATCGACCGACGATGGGATCGGATCAACCACTTTGTTAACACTCTCTAAAGGGAGAGTGGGATCGACCAAAGATGGGATCGGATCGACCACTTTGTCAACTGGTTCAATTAATGACGTGACCAGATTGATGACGTGATCAACTGGATTGACTGGTGAAGGGACCGGAGTGATAATTTCATCAACTATAGGGGGGTCAAGAGAAAGATTGTGATAAGCAACTAGAAGTTGAGGCTGTGAAATAGTCATGTCTTCTAAAAATTTCAAGGCTTCTTCCATATGAGGGAAAAGATGAGTTAGATGACGACCTTTGCATAACATACACGAGAACTTGACTCTACTTTTCTTCTTCCCAACTATATCGTGACTAGTCGATGGGAAGTCATCAGCATGTTGTTCATAGGCTAACGACATGGGTTGGTGAGGATGTGTAGACCATGCTTCTATAACCTTGGATAGACCAGGGAAATCCTTAAGAAGATGGCTACCCTTACAAAGCCTGCAAGGGTACCTAGGATTACAGGTTGTTTGGGTGATCTTGGCATCATCAACACTCCCAACACTATTAACAATTACTGTTTTCTTTCCAACATGTACGACAGTGGTTGGAATTTTGGATACTTTCTTATTTTTATTCTTCTTATTCTTCATTTTATTCTTCTCTTTATTCACCAAGTTACTAGCTTGAGAGCTTTCATTCAGAAAAGAAGATGAAATGGAAGAAGACTTTGCAAGTGAAGAAGGATAAGAATACCTTACTGGTGAAGAAGGTGAAGGATCAACATGAGGTTGATGCTCTTGGGGGGAAGTGCTTGTGACTGAAGCACTAACTGTATTCGATATCACCTGAGTGGAAAACAACCATACTGGTAACCCAATTGTGAGACCTAGAAGGCTCAAAGTAGAAATATGAGGAGGACCAATGTTTCCGTAAGAAGGAAAAACAAAAGGTTCCCCGAGAAAAGGATTTCCTTCATTGGTAATTCCGGGAACTGACACCATAAAAATAAAGATCCAATCTAGAGTCCACTAGGGAAAACAAACAACACACGTTAAAAATCAGTAAGCAAGCAAGCAAACAAAACCTTCTCATAATGAGCACACTAGTTGGTGATCAAATCCAACGTCACAGGAACAAAGTAAGAAGGGGTTGAGATAGAGAAGATGGAAAAGTTACGTTGACGACCTGCTTAACGGACTTACACCCTGGTGAAAGCTCCCACACATAATCATGGGTATACCCTCCAAGGATCCTGAGCAAGTTTGGCCAACGTCGATTCCAGGTACCATGAAGACTTGCCCCTCCATAGTCACCTTGTGTAAAGACCCTAAAGAGATAGGCCACTAAGGTTACCAATCACTACAGTGTTTCCTGGGGAAATAGTCAACAGTTTGATCTACGCACAAGGGCAGGGTATCTAGCCCGAAATCAACTTGAAAGCCTTCCACTCATCATTGTGGGTATACCTCCAAGTGACCCCCATAATACACACAATCTCTACACCAAGACCGAAAAAGAAGGGTGAGTAACTCTGTCAGTCTCAATGTGACCTCGTGATTGACCCTTGTGTTAGAAGGGCTTCCTAGGACAAAATGTAATAAGTGGATTTCACTGCTCCCTAACACAAGATTCTATGTTTGTTTGCAACTTTGGAAAGTTATCTTTCACACCTATTCCAAAGTCCTACAACTAATCTAATGTAGGTTTGCTACCAGAAAATATAAAAATGTCTAATCAATTTTTATAAGCGCTTTATTTTATGGTTGTTGTTACTCAAGAGGAAAATGGCATGGAAAATATGGTGTGTTCCATCTTCATCATGGCCCACACCTATATCCAAGACTTGGAATCTCACTTCAATTCTTGGCACTCTAATTTCACAGAAACTCAACAAGAAGTGAGACATCTTAGTGACAATGTTGCCATCATCAATAAAAACATGCATTCCTCCATCAACGCCATAATGGAGAATATCAAATAGGACCTCGCAACCCAACTTGAATCCTTCAATACCCAGCTTGCCTCCTTCACTATGATGATATGCACCGAGCTTCATATGCATGTAGATATTCTCTCATCTGACCCACCTTTTCAACCTGAAGGTGAAAATTCCTATCATTCCCAGAATATTCATCCCCATCACTTTTAGCATGACCTACACCTTCCACGTGTGGATGTGACCAAATTTGATGGCTCATATCCCACTGGTTGGGTAACTCAAATGGAACATTATTTCTCTTTGTATGGAATTACACATGAGTTGGCCAAACTCTAGTATGGTGTTCTCCATCTAGATCAAGAACATTGGAAATGGTGGCAATGGAGAAAAAATACCCACCAAGGGTATGTGGCTTGAACACAATTTGTGGCAGAGCTTTATGAACGCTTTGACATTGACACCAACCATTTAGGTAGTTTGACAAAGTTGAAACAATCCGACACTGTTGAAGACTTTATAGCCACTTTTGAGCGATTGGCTTTTCGTGTAGAGGGCATGTCTAATTCTTTTTTTTTAGAATGTTTTATCAGTGGCCTCAAGGATAAGATTCATTCCCATGCCCTCATTCCTTGGCCTCATAGTTGGGTGGAAGATAATAAAAGAGATAAGGAAGCACAACATGTTGTCTCTTCTCAAAACCAAAAATCCTCCTTTATTCCTCACACTAAATCAGTCACTCCCACTCCTCCTTCTACCCCACCAAAGATCCATAAATTGACCAAGACAGAAATGGTAGAATGCCAACTCAAAGGCCTTTGTTATAATTGTGATGACAAATATTTTCCTCGGCACAAGTGTAAGGAACAAAAGCTTTTTATGGCCATCTCGAAGGATGTTTTGGAAGACGATGTTGAGGCTCCCCTTATGGCTACATCACATGAACCCACTGACATGTCCCCTCCCTCCGACCCTCTTGAAGTCAAACCGATCACTTCCATGAATGCTCTCCTTGGCTTCTCTGCTCCACAAACCCTCAAGCTAATTGGTTACATTAAGCATCAGAATGCCATCATTCTTGTTGATAGTGGAAGCACCCATAATTTTATTCATCGCCGCATTTCCCAAGAAACTAATTTCTATATTCTTGTTGTCAATAATTTTCAAATCATGATTTCCAATGGCGGGTCCATGAAATGTGGAGGGAGTTGTGAAAATGTGTGTCTCCAAATTGGTCAGTACCACATGAAATCTCATATTTTTTCTATCAACATAGGCAGTTGTGACATTCTGTTGGGTGCAGAATGGCTAAGGACTTTGGGTCCCATTATCATGGATTTTAAGGAATTAACCATGCAATTCGACTAGGAGGGCCAACAATATAAGTTCCAAGGAACCATTTTCGATTCCCCGGAGATCATCAGTTCCCATCGCATGGAAAATATACTCAAAAAGGGTCATTCTGGCATTATTGCACAACTCCATGCCATTCAAGCCACTAAGACACCCTCTGTGTCGTAGGACCTCCAATCCATCCTCTCTAAACATCAAGTGGTTTTTTCCACTCCCTAGGGACTCCCTCCTTCCCATGGTTTTCATGATCATTCCATTCCCCTTGTCCCCGACAACCTTCCTCCCAATATCCATCCCTATCATCATCCCTTTTCCAAAAAAATGAAATTGAGAAAATTGTTCAAGAATTGCTCAACGTAGGTTTTATTTGTCCTAGTACGAACCCCTACTCTTCTCCTATGGTCATGGTCCTTAATAAAGAAGGTTCTTGGCACATGTTTCCTAACTTCCTCGCCCTTAACAAACTCACCATTAAAGACAAATTTCTCATTCCTGTCATTGATGACTTCTTGGATGAATTGAGTGGTGCCCAGTTCTTTAACTTGATCTTCATTCTGGATACCATTAGATACGTATGAACGAAGAAGACATTCTTAATACTACATTTCAAACTCATGCGGGCCACTATGAGTTTTTGGTCATGCCCTTTGGCTTGTGTAATGATCCCTCCACTTTCCAAAGCTTCATGAATCATGTCTTCCATCCTTTTCTCCTTCATTTTGTCTTAGTTTTCTTTGATGATATCCTCATCTATAGTAAAACTTAGACAGACCATCTTTCTCATGTGGATTGATTTCTCCATCCACTCTCTCAGCACCAACTTTTCCTCAAACAATCTAAATTTTCTTTTGGTGCCTCAGAAGTTGAGTACTTGGGTCATCTTGTTGGCAAGGACAGTGTTAGGGTGGATCCTAAAAAGATTGAATCTATGCAATATTGGCCTTACCCAAAGACTCTCAAAAGATTGTGTGGATTTCTCAGTTTAACTGGTTATTATTGCAAGTTTGTTAAGAATCATGGAAAGATTGCAACATCTCTCACTGCTCTCCTTAAAAATAATTCTTTCACTTGGAATCCCACAGTTGCTCAGGCCTTTAAAACCTTGAAGATGGCCATGTGCACCACTCCAGTCCTATCCCTTCCTGATTTCACAAAGACCTTTGTCCTGGAATGTGATGCTTCCGAGAAAGGAATTGGAGTAGTCCTTATGCAAGAGGGTCGGCCTTTGGCCTTTACCAGCAAACATCTGTCAGAGAGAAATTTGGGAAAACCAATATATGAAAAGGAAATTTTGGTTATTCTACATGGAGTGGATCTTTGGCGCCTTTATCTATTGGAGAAACGCTTCCAAATTAAGATAGATTATCAAAGCCTCAATTATTTTCTGGAACAACTCCTTTCCTCCCTAGAGAAAAAAAAATGGGTGACTAAGCTCTTTGGATATGATTATGAGATCATTTACAAGTAAGGAAAAGACAATGTGGTTGATGATGCACTTTCTAGAAAATATGAAGATCAAGGGTCCATTTTGTCCCTCTCCTTCATTGTACCAGATTGACTCCAAGTTGTTCGCTAGGAATGGCTACACGTTCCCAAAATTTCGCATCCGATACAACAATTGCAAGACAATTCTCCAATTTCCCTACGGTACTCTTGGCACACTTATGAGCTTCGATACAAATTCTATTTGTATTTAAGAAAACAGTCAAAACTTAAATCCAAGGTACTTTATGAGCTTCATGCTACAGCCACCGCTGGGCACTTAGGGTTTACCAAAACCTATGATTGGGTCAAACGTTATTTTTGATGGGATGGTATGAGATAGGACGTTCATAATTTTGTGGCAAAATGTGATGTGTGTTAATGCAATAAGGGAGAAATAGTCAAATCTCTTGGCACACTACAACCACTTTTGATTCCACCTGCTATTTGGAGGGATATCTATATGGATTTTATTGTAGGCTTGCCTAAATCATGAAATAAATTATTCATCATGGTGATAGTTGATCATCTTTCCAAGTATGCTCATTTATGTTCTCTTCAACACCCATTTATAGCCTCCATTGTGGCTCAAGTTTTCATGGATCAGGTCTTCAAGCTGCATGGCATGCCTCATTCTATTGTTTTTTATTGCAACCCCACTTTCACCAACAATTTTTGGCAAGAACTACTCAAGCTACAAGGTACCAAATTGCATCTCAGCACAACTTATCATCCCTAGACTGATGGTAAAACTAAAGTTGTCAACAAGTGTTTGGAAACATATTTGAGGTGTTTTTCATTGGAACGAAAAAACCAGTGGGATCAATGGTTACCACTAGTTGAATGGTGGTACAACACTTCTTACCATACAACTACATTGACTCATACTTTCCAGTTGTCTCAAAGGTCCAGGTGCTTTACCAAATGCTTATAGCTTGAGAGGCTATTATCCGTACCCTCAAAGAGAATTTGTTCATGGATCAGAATCACATGAAGAAGCAGGAAAATCAACATCGCTCTGAACGTCAATTTGAAGAAGGAGATTAGGTGTTTCTTCGACTGCAACCTTATAAGAAAAATTCCCTCAAGGTTGACCATTGTCAGAAACTGCCACCCAAATTTTATGGTCCTTATATTGTTCTCAAGCATGTGGGACAGGTGGCCTATCAGTTAGATTTTCCCAGACATTCTAAGCTCCATCATTTTTTCATGTTTTCTGATTAAAGAAGGTGATTGGAACTAAGTGCCAAACTCAAACCAACCTTCTCGAGTTGGACGAAGAAGGCTCCATTTGTCTACAACCACAAGTAGTTTTGGACCAGCGTGAGCATCGTCTGCATCAATGCACCATCAAGGAAGTGTTAGTCCAATGGAAAGATACAACTCCAGCATATGCTACTCGGGAACCAACTACCATTCTGCAACAATTTCCTCATCTCAAGCCTTGAGGACAAGGTTGTTTTTAAGGGGGAGGACATGTTAGGGACCTAACCCCCCATGTAGGTAGAATAATATATTTCCATGTAATAATGGTCAATATTAATAAGGCCTATCAATAAGGAAGAATAAGTCAAATGTAAGAAGACCTAATAGAAGCTTCTGCTTCTAGAAGGATCTTCCTCTAGATTGTTCTTTTGGATAGACATATTTATTATAAATAGGAGTAGAGGGTATGAGAAGTTTTGTCTTGGATATTATTGTAATAGAGCTCTTCTCTGCTAGAGGTTGCCCCCTCGAAGAGGCAAGTGAACATTTCTTTGAGTAATCAAAGTGCTCTTCTGGTGTTATTCTGGTATTATTGTGGTATTGTTATGGTTATATCATTGTTTATCTATCATTTCTAGTTAATTATTTATGTTCTACATACTATTTTATATCTAGAATATTACATACTACATGCTCAATCATTACCCCTAGAAAGCAATAGTAGTACCTTCCTTATATTAGAAGCCAAGAAGGGGCTCATTCTATATAATCTCTTTATTTTGTTTTTGTTGATAGATTATATAAGTGAAACATGAGTGTTAGTTGGCTCAAACAGAAGGTGAAAGATCAATAAGCACTACATGTTGAGTTTGAGGCATTAAGAGAAAATGAAGATAAGACCAAGTATCCAAGTGATATCTCATGCATTTCAATAAGGAAAAGGAAGTTAAGAAATAGAAATCTAAGAGAAAGCAAGAGAAGCTTCTACACCTATCAAAGCTAGATCCTAAGAGATTCCGGAGGATAATTTTGACTTGTAAAACTAAAGAAAACAATATGATTCCCTTGAAGGACTACAAATCCTATGTCAAAAACCTTTATGAATCACCTATTCTTGTGGACAACATTCCAAATGTTTATATAGATGATGAAGTATTTTCTATAGAAGACATAAATTTTAGGCCTAAATGGCTTGCAAAATGGAAAGCTAAGGACATCAAAGGCTACCATGTTGAACTCTTAAAAATTGAAGGGCCTATCCTCATCCCTCACATACACAAGCTCTTTAGTTTAGTAGTCAAGCAGGGATTCCCTAAACCTTGGACTCAAAGCCTCATTGTTCCTATATTTAAAAGTGGGGATAAAAGTGATCCCTATAATTATAGGACCATTATGGTTAGCCCCATCTTAGCCAAGATATACAAAAGTATTTTGGAAAAGAATATCAACATATGGATTGAAAGTCACATGAAAAGAGCTAAAGGTCAAGTGAGATTTAAAGGCTATCATTCAACTATGGACCATATTGTTACACTTGAATCCTTGCAAAGGAGTTTTGCAATAATAAAACCAATATCCTTTCTTGTTTTGTTGGTTTTAGAAATTTTCTTGACACAATGCCCAGGACTAACCTTTGGAATAGGTTAGAAGAGATAAAATTTCCTTCCGAGCTGAGAGTTATTGTAGTAAGGCTATATGAGAGCATTATTTCCAAGTTTAGGAGCACTTAGAGTTGGTCAAAAGAAATTAATTGCAATATAGGAGTCAAAGAAGGTTATCCCTTGTCCCCTACCTCTTTGGCATGTACATTGATAAGTTAGAATATTGGTTGGAAGATGTTGGTTCTACTGGCCCGAATCTTGCTGGTGTAGTCATCATCCTTCTTCTTTATGTTGATGATATTGTTCTTATGGAAAGGAATCCCTCTAACCTTGGTAAGCAACTAAGAAACCTCAAGGACTTCTTCTCTAGTATGGGTATGCCTGTGAAAACCGAAAAAACGAAGGTTATGATAATCAAATCCAAAAACATCACCTATGACACTTTTTTTTATGACAACAATAGCTTGGAGGAAGTTCTTTCATACATATATCTTGGAATCGATATTCATCACAAGCTTAATTGGAAATACAGTGTTAAGAAAAGGATAAATGGAGGGTGGAACACTTATTACGGACTTCGAAACAAGTGTAAATTAGTAGACCTTTTGTTGTGGGATAATAAAAAACACCTTTTTGATACACTCGTCACTCTTGTTATCTTATACAAATGTGAAGATTAAGGATGAAACATATCTAGAGAATCTTGGAGAAAGATAGAGTAGATCCAAAATAATTTTATGCCTTATAATCTCAAAATTATAGGAAATACACCCTATGCTATCCACCTCATAGAACCAAGCCTTTCCCCCATTGAGTGCATAAACACGATTAGGTACTTAATATACAAGAACAAGATCAACAACATGAATCACAAGAGGCTCCCCAAAATTGCTTCCAGTCAAAACAACCAGTGACTCAAGTGAGGGTGGCATCAAGATGCCAAGCCTTGGCTAAATCATTGGGGAATACAAGAAGATGCCATTCAACAACATATTGATAATATTAAAAACATTATTACATCTAAATTCAAAGAGAAACTATGATGTAATAAAGAATTGGAAGATAAAATAATCTAAGATACTACAAGGAGGCAGTCAACCCCAATCTAGAAGATCAAAAGTATCTCTTAGTCTTGACTAGTGCAAAGAACAAAATCAACATTGTTAAAATACGAACCAACTCCCACAAGCTATATACTGAAATTGGGCATTGGAGAATTCCCAAAACATCATAGGATGCAAGAATTTGTCATATCTATGACATTAGAGGGTTGGAGATGAAAATCACTTTCTTCTAGAGTGCACTGCTTATACCCAAATTAGATTACAATTTCAAAATATATATCACAATGTTGACCCTCCTAACCTCCTAAGTCAACAAACCTAAGTTGATCATGCAATGCTTCTCTCAATGTTTTTTAGCACGAAAATAAGATTCCAATTAAATCTAAGTAATCACTTACCTTTCTTAAGGTGTGATAAACCAATTATGGTCCCAATGAACATTAATCATCATCATTATTTTTTTATAATATAGATATTTGAATTTTTTTTATAAAATTAAAAAAATATTTACATAATTTTATAATTATTTTAGAATAATAATATATTTTGAACATTTTTTTGAAATAATATAATATATACTAATTTTATTTTTAAAATATTTATTATTTTATTTATATATATTTTAAAATATTCATGAATTCAAAAATGGAACGAAGTTTTTAAAAATCTTACACTAATCACTTACATTCCAATAAAGATTTTGAAAATTGGACTCTCACCATTATATTATATATTTTAAAATATTAAAATGAAGCGTTTTTAAATATTATTTTTTATAAATAATGATTTACCTTGCAATAAAGACTTTGGAAATTGGACTCACCATTATATTATATATTTTAAAGTATTAAAACGAGGTATTTATAAATCAAGCTTTAAATATACATTTACGTAAAAATGTCTTTTAAATTGGACTTCTCATTAATATTTTATATTTTAAAACATAAAAAGAGGTACATTTGTTTGGAGTAACGCCCTTTAGAAAAAGATTCCAGCTATGCTATGAAATATTTTTGACTTCTTAGGTGAATATGTCTTTTAAATTGGACTCTTGATTAATATTATACTTTTAAAACATAAAAAAAGGTACATTCGTTTGGAGTCACGCCCTTTAGAAAAAGATTCCACCTATGATATGAAATATTTTTTATTGTTAGGTTGAGTAACCATTTTTCTAGCATAAAATAAAATTCGCACAAATTATATTAATATATAATTTTTCAACATTACAAAAAAATTTAATGATAATATTTCGTTGATCATCCCAGTCTTACATAATTGCTTTCATATACAATTACAGTACATTTCAACGGATCATTGTCAAACTAAAAAGAGACACTCTAAATCTTGCTTTTCAAGCAGGCAATGTTACTTTGTATCAATGTGAAAACAAAAACAAAATATACAAAAACAAGTGGGGATTGATGAAGCATTAAAAAATGTCATAATGGTGAATTGTTCTAGCTTTTTATCCATTCCAGGAAGAATAAATTAGTCTATCACATGAAGTCAATAATGCTTGTTTTGACAGCTTGTCCGCCTCCACAGTAGCCTCCCCGAAGATATGTTGGAAATATATACCTCTGAACGACGAATCAACTTTCTAATCTTGCCTTTCCAGCCTTCAATATTTATAGCTTGAAGATTTTTTTTTTTTATTGAGCCAATCAATTACTACCTTGGAGTCGCCTATCACCTGGATATATTGAATGTCTAAATGTTTTGCAATGAAAACCGTAGCCCAAGCGCCCAACAATTCGGCTTTAGTGTTTGTTCTAGCTCCGTCATTGAAGTGCCACCTGTATTCAATCGAATCTCTGCAAATAATGGTGCCACCTACCCCACAATTAGTGCCTCTTTCCACCGAAGCATCATCAAAGAAAGCCATTGAATAACCATTTAACCTAACGATTGAATTCACTCTTAAACTTTGGCTTAACGATTTTGTAACAATGAACAGGTTCCCAAACGTACTTAATGTTTTATGGACTACAACCCATGCAAATGGCCATTTACCTTCAAAAATCAAGTTGTTGCGTTTAAACCATATATAATAGCAAACCAACACGGGTAACCTTTTTCACAGTGCCTTATTCCCATACCATTCGTTCATGAGTAACTAAAGGAAAGACCAATTCAAGTGTGATAATATATCCTATAATCTTTTAATTTAATTTTTTATAAAAATATTTTGTTTTTCTTAATGCTTATATTTATTTAAATGTCCATTCTCCTTATGGGATGTCTACATACATAGATGTAAATAACTCTTACCCTTATGTAAAGATGTTAGTTTCTTATTTCTTATTTTATTTTTTTTACATTTAATTTAACCAATATTTTATTTGGCAAAAATATTTAACGTAAAATTGTTTTACCATAAAATTTTATTTTTTTATAATTAATAAATTTTAACCATGTTTTCTTTCTCTTTTTAAGAAGGGTATTTTTTTTTTTGAAACTATTGGAACAAAGGTGGTCATCTATATCATTATTATTATCATTTGTTCTTTGTGGTGATGGAAGAATAAGAGTTATTAAAATTATTAGTGTAAGAGCCGTTGATGTCTTTCTCTCATATTTAAATCTTAAATTAGTTAAAAATAATTTATTTTTTATTAATATATGAAGATTTTGTCTTAAAACAAATACAATTTCATATTCAAATTTTAAATCCATTCAAAAAATTGTATTTATCTTTTTATTAGTCTATGAAGATTTTGCCTCAAAACAAATGCAATTTCAATTTCATAAAGTAATTTTTGTAGTGG
>JZKD02S1977595.1:1445853-1500793 GCA_000966675.3 Picea glauca | reverse complement strand
TTTGGACTGCCTTTTTATGTGTGACTGTAATGGAATAATGGAATGCAAGATGGGACAGTCACTCAATGGCGCGCATTATTACTATTCTTTTAGGGTTTTGTATTTCTTGTTTTATTTTAATAGTTTCCCTTAGCCACTTGTTCCTCGATCCTTATCTATCTACTCATGAATTCTTCTTTACTATTTATGTAATATTTGTGTGATAGTCAATAACTTGTGCGCACCGAACACGTTGATACTGTATGGTGCCCACTCGAAGCCTAACAACTGAACCTTTTTGTTCTATTGGTTAACCCATATACAAATTGTTTTTCACTCTTTGAAAAAGGATTAAAAATCCAAAGAAAGATAAAATAATATATTGAAATTTACGCTTCAAATTTTGTTGATGCTTATTTTGTTTTGGTATGTTTAAATGTAATAAAAATACCAATTTAACATGGGTTAGAGGTTTGAACTTTACACCTCTTATATGCCATAGTAAAAAAAATTACCAATTGCTTATGAGGTTATGAAGTTGAAATAAATAGACTTAGTGTATTATTTAGTGTAACTTAATTGCAACTTTTCATGGAAACATTTTTTTTGAAGTGGTTTTAATTCCATGATCTCGAACTTGAATCCTTTTTAAAAAATTATTTCAACAATATTTGCTACTTTGTTGATGTTAAATCCCTCTGCAACTTAAACACTCAATTATCATAAGAGATAATTGTATTGAACAACTATAATGATGCACACTAAATCATCATGGTTGAACAACTCCTACTAAGACACCCCCACCAAAGATGAAATCAAATAATTGAAACCTATATTTATAGGCACCCCACCGCACCAAAGATGAAATCAAATTATTAATACTTATATCAAAACCCTCATCTAAATCAAGCTCTTATGAGCCCTACGAGAGCTAGCAATCAGGTCCTTAGTTGAATGCTTCAGTGCAACATCGTAACAAGAATTTTAGTCTCCTTGGCATCTTTTTTAGTCAGCATTTCATATGTATGATATTTTTTTTTATTGAAACCATTTATTTCAACAAAAAACTCTAGCTAAGAGGGTTGATGAGAATGAAAAGGGTTTTAAAGAGGGGCAAACAATATGCACTTCACAACATAGAATTTAATGCTCTATATGTTGGGATATATGTCGTTAGATCTAAAAGTGTTTTAAATCCAACAATATATATCCCATAATATAGAGCATTAAATGCTCTGCTATAAAGTACATATTGATAGCCTTAAAGAGGTATCTTCTTTCTTCAATTCACATGGTAGATGACATCATGTGAAATGATTCATTTGTGGGTTTCAAAAATCTTTGTTTCGAATTTGGAAAACCCAAAAACCAACAAGTGTCATCAAATCGTTTGCAAATTCCCTTGCAAGAGAAATGGTAGTGATTTTTGTCAAGGACTTCATTTCCATTATGAAGGTCGTGATTTAAGCTAATATGGGAATTAATCTAGCTTAACAATTACCCTTTTTTTTTAATTCAAGCCATGATTTAAGTCGAGATGAGAATTACTCTAGCTTAACATTTACCTTTTTTAAGAAACTTTTAACATAATTACTTAATATCTTAAAAAAATTAAACTTACATTTGTTGTATCATTTTGTGGATCTTAAGGAAAGGATTTTCCTTTTTCTTTGTATCTATGAATTATGAATTTTTTAGAGGGGTATATAAATGTAAGGGTGTTGTTTATCTATTCTACATTTTGGATCTTTTCGTTGGAATTCGACGACATGAATCTGTCCGGAATCATAATTTTTATGTTGTTTCAATTGCATTTTTTAATGCATAAATGGATTACACATGTTGAAAAACCCTTGGGGCACTCAAATTATATGGAATTAATCACTCAAATCTACAGATCCAACAATTGCTCGTTGTATTTCAAATAAATATGGCCGCAAAATATCACCGGAAAAGGGCCAAAACATAGAACATTTAGACTACGACTAATCGTAAGTCAATATCTTTTTAGGAAACCCTTATTTTATTAGAAAAACTCAATATTAACATTGAGGTGAATTCCTTTCCCATTCTTGAATAAACCTTTCACTCGTCCTCATGTGTGAAAAACTCATATGTTATACTAGTCTTGGAGCTTAACTCCACATGGGATGATGAGGAGGAAACATATTTCTTAGCACATGTCTTTGTTGTACTATGTTGTCATTTATGTCAAAGGGTTGATGCCAAGTATTTTCATAGTGATGTGTTTGTATCATTGATATATTGATTATTGGTTATATGGTCATTGATGTAATTGTTGTCAAAGGGTTGATGTCAAGTGGTGTCATAATGATGTGTTGATATTAAAGGGAGTTATATCATTGATGTCATGTCATGGTTGATAGGAATAACCAAATGGATAAACTACAAAGTGATCCCCTTATGGTGAAATCCCTCACGGGAAGATGTTCTTGGATAAATTTCTCAAAGTCATCCCCTTATGGTGAAATCCCTCATGGGAAGACATTGTGTGAAGTCCAAATGGTTAGGTGGTTGAGTAGCCCAGTAGTGTGGTTAGGGGGCCCAAGTTTGATTAAGGAATAATGTAATGAAGATCAGTGAATTTGCAGGATAAATTATTCCATGGAGATAGTATATGTCATTTTGTTTTCGGTGATATGTGGAACGTCAGATAACTCCTCACAGTTAGAGAGTTATGGCCATGTGAAGTTGGAGAACCCTCATGAGTTATCTAGAAGCCCCTAGAATGTCAAAGAAGTCAAATTATTATAGAAGATCATAAAAGAAGTTGACCATTCAAAGTGGTTAGTCATGGGTTAAGTGGTTGTAACAAGAAAACAATTAAAAATACATTAGTTGCAACTAGAAGTGGAGAGTTTATTGTTTGTGGATAAAGTGGTTAAGTGGACAAAGTGGTTAAGTTGATACTTCTAGAGGAAGATACTTGGAGAGTATAAATAAGAGAGGAAGGGTCTCCTATTAGTATTCTATTGAGCATATTGAATATCTACAAGTGACTGAGGTAACCAAAGAAGATCCAAGGATAATTTTAGAGGGAAGGTGAAGTAAAGAAGACCGAAATTCAAGGGAGGATAAAGTGTTTTGATGATGCTTTCTAAGTCATGTTATTTACAGGTCATCTCACCATTTTCACAATAGTTTTTTTCTGGAGTGATTCAAACAGTGAAATATGAAGGTTGTTGAGAAAACATATCCAAGTAAATGTGATAAAAATTTCATCTTGTCGATCGTTGTAGTTTGGGAGTTACACTCTATGGAAGATAGGGTTTGTGGCTAGTCTTGAAACTAGTCTAAAGCATGTGTTTCTGGTAAAAACGTCATAACTTCTTCATAACATATCCAAATGAATTGATTAGAGTATAGTCTGTAGTATGTTTTGTACCATTTTCATATCCATAAAACAAATATTCCTCGCATGGAATGCTCTACAAGTTCACTATCTAGAATAATACAGAATTCAACAAGGTAAGCCATTTTTTCTATAACCCCTTTTATGGGATGGTCCAAGCCGTGAAACCTGAAGGAAATGCTAACAAGACACTGAAGAAAATTATGTACCATTTTCAGACCTTATTCATTACAGGTACAAAGTTATGATTTTTGCAAGTTAGGGTTGTTGACTAATCCAAAATTAGTCATGTGAGACTAAAGTAAATTTTGATGAAAATGCTAGTCTCTTGTTGTTGATGTTAAGGAAGGTATGCAGATCTGTGATCACATACAATAGGTCTGTTACAGAGTTACATGTATGTTTACATTCATGTTTTTATTGTTACATTTGGTCATGACATGGTACATGCTTGAGGCTACATAAAAGTGAGTTTTGACACATGGTCTTGTGTAAGGGTTTATGGTATTTGGTTTATGGAGAGTATGGTGTATTTCTAGAGGTATCTTGTTGGTTAACTTGGTGATATTGTGCATATGGTTGAGAGTTGACTTGATGATTTATCTTTATGAGTAGATCATATTTGGATGATGAGATTGATGCTACATGTTGAGATGAAAGGTTTTGTTGTGCATAGTTGATGCACTTGTCTTGGTATAGACTATTGGTACAGTTTGACAGATTGCTTTATGTCTACAAGATGGGTCTTGTACTTGAGGATTGGATTCATCTTCTTAGTTGGTGATGAGATTTGCAGGTTGGGTCTTTCATTGAGAGTTGGTGCTCTTTTTGATTTGGTGCTCATTTCATTGGGTGATGATAAACCCCAAGGATTGTAGTCTGTAATACAAAATAAAATTATACATCTATTTGGTGTTCATTGTGTTATTTATTGTGATAATGAATAGTTCTTTATTATTAATATATGTAATTGATATATGTTTACATGAAAGAAACTAAGTGTGAATGGAAGTAATGAGTAATGATGTTCTGAATGGTGATGGCTAAATAAAGTTTTGTAAGAAGTTGTAAAAATAGCCTCACACTGATTCACCCCCCCCCCTCTTAGTGTGTTCGGTGTATCCAACAATTGGTATCAGAGTAGGCCTTCACTATAATCATTACAAGATTGAAGGAGATCCATGGACACAGAAATAGAAGAAGGTTGTGTAGAATCATCTAACATTTATCTTATAGATGAAGAGGAAGATTTGTTGAAGCTCAAAAACAAAATATTAGATTTCTTTGAATTAGAAGATTATTTTGATTTTGATTTTGATCTCGATGAATACATTAGGGAAGCCCTAGAAAAGTACCAAAGGCATACCATGGCACTAAAAAAAATACTCATGAAACAAGAAGAAGAGATCAAGAGACTAAAGACTCAAGTAAATGAAAAAAAGGAATCATGCCATAAGTTGGAAGCATAAGTTATTGATCTCTGAAGGAAAGAAGAGAAGTCAAAAGGTTCATGAACAAATCAGCAATCTTGGATGAAATCTTGGATTGTCAAAGATCACCTAATGATAAATCTGGTCTTGGATACAACAAGGAAGCAACACATTATGAAGCTAACACTTGTAAGAAGCTTGATGAAAGTCCTTCATTGTCAAAAGGTGAAAGAAAAGTTTCAAGCCAAGAACCTACATAAGGAAAGGAAACTTTCATAAGAACAGAGCAAGGAAGACACCAAGAATCCACCTTTACACCTCAAAACAAGTTCAGAAAAAAGACACCTTCAAGGTGGACACAAAAGCAAAGGTATGAAAATGTTTTCAATGATCATTATTTTTCATGTAATGAATATGGTCACAAAGCTTTGGATTGCATACATCATGCAAGGAAAGAGATTGGAATATGCAATAATATGTTAGGATGTTGGAGATGTAATCTTGTGGGACACATTGTTGCACATTGTCACACCATGAGATACTACAATTATTGTGGGTTTGGCCACAAATCCTAGGATTGTTGGAATACAAGGAGACAATCCATGATGAATGCTTCATATGAAATGGAAAGAAGAGCATGGAAGAGAGACAATGTTGAACGGATAGAATTTGAAAGAACAAGTACTCATAGCACACGGAATTCTCAGAAGTGGATGAAGAAGACTGAACAGTCAGACATGAATGAAGGGAAAAGAATCAGGAAAGATTTAATCTTTCTGAAGCATACACGAGCTCCCGTGGGATAAGTTGTGTAAATATGTGGGGTGATCTATAGAAAGGACATGTACATACGTGATCTTTCTGTGGAACAAGGCACGTACCTATGGGAAAATCCTCAAGAAGAGGGGTGTACATATGAGTTGTAGCATGGTTTGATAGTATAACTTTGTTCTGCAAGTTCTGATTTCGTTTGTTGCAGGTTTTCATGATTATATGCTTGCATGTGTGTTTGATGTATGTATGGTGATGACATATGGTTGAGTGTTGAAGCTTATGCTTGAGGTCTATCTTGGATGCATGGTACAAACTTTAGTGTGTGGAATGATGCATTGTTGATAAGGTATACTACTTGTTATGTTCTCAATGATGTTATGGCACCTTGTTTATGAGGTATATCATGATGATGTGATTCTAGCTAGAGATATATCATGATGATGTTATGCTAGCTAGAGATATATCATTGATCTATTGAGGTACACTCTTAGTACATGTTTAGAGGTACTATTGGCTACTTAGTACTTGTTGTAGTGAATATTTTTTGAGGTAGATCTGCCATGGTACATGGCTGGTACGTATGTGAGCTCCATTGATATATCTTATGATGTATTTTTAGAGGAATATTTGTTGGATGTCTTGGTGCATGCATTTTGTTGATTTGGTGTTTTGACTATTTTTCCTATGGCCAAATCCTTTTTCCATACGACAATTATACATTCTATGCTCTTATTTAGCCATTTTTAAAGGTATTATCAAGCTTTATGCATCAATTCGCCATGGAATAGCATGAGGTATGGATAATCATTGTTTTGCAATGGTTTTATGTTAATTCATCTTCATTTGAATGATTGCAATGATCTAGCATTTCTTGTTTCCTTGCAATAGGTCAAAATTGTGATCTGACACTCCATCCTGCACTCGATCCGACACTTAGAGCACATAGGAGTTGGTGGTTAGCACATCGTCGAGCTTTGATGGAAGAATCAGGAACATGGGTTTTGTGGCCACTCATGCCCTCCAACTATGGAACTCAACGCATCTAGAATTGGGTAGTTGCAACGGCCGCTAAGTGGAGCGCAAAAGACTGTTAAGGAAGATGCTTATGTTAAAACAAATTTAATGAACTTACTGTTTTTAGAGAGAGTCGACCCTTCCAGTGGTCGACCTCTCAAGATCTATAATAATCTATAAATACCGATGTTTATGCCACATAGAAGACATGAATTTTATTATTTACACATACATTATCACCACTTTGGTGTACACTTTGTTTTTATGATCAATGTCAATGTTGCATTAGCTTAGTGACTGTGTTTTCTTGTTGAAGTGTTTCCACGACCTTCTGGGGGGATCTCCAGTGGTCTGGGTGATTGTGTATACCAATATATATTTTCATTTATATAGTTTCCTTTCATACTTCTTAGATTTCAAAATTGCTTAATTATTGTGTATATCTTTCAATTTCAAATTGTTCGCTCACTGTGTGTATCTTTTTATTTTCAGGTCACTTGTCTAATTCACCTCATTGTATATCTTCTAATTTGTAGCTCATTTTCTGAATTGTGTGGGTATCACAAAGCATGTGTGGGCGTCCATGTTCATTTTTTTGTATTTTGATTTTCAACATTTCGATTCCAAGTTGTAATGTATTTTCTTAGGAGTTGTTTACTTATGTTGTCATGTATTTTTCTCTCTGTTTTGTAAAGTTGTAAATCACTCTGCAGAGTATCTATTTAGACATAGCTCATTTATTAAATTGTAATTTCAAATACTCTTTGTAGGTATGAATAACTTGTTAACCCTGTTTTTAGCATCAACATGATAAGATAAAAGTGGATTTTGAGTTATGATTTCCAATAACATCCTAGTTATAATTTTGAGTTATGATTTTCCATGATACCCTAGTTGTAATTTCAAGTTTTGATTTTCAATGTTATCTTAGTTATGAATTTGAATTATGATTTATAATTAGTATTAACTAGGAGTTTGTAGATTTTCTTGAATTAGTTTTGAATTTGTAGATTTCTATACGGAGTATTTTCAATGTTATTTTAGTTATGAATTTGAATCAGGATTTCTAATTAGTGCTAGTTATGGGTTTGTAGATTTGCTTGAATTAGTGATTTTGAACAGAGTATTTTCCAGTATTAGTGATGATTGATGATTGAATCTCTTATGCACAATGTTTGTAAATCATATGGATTCCAAGAATACCTAATGTTTCTTTTATGATGGCAAAACTTTCTATAGACTGGCTTATCCATACTCTGCATTTCTCTATAGAAGTTAGCATTGAGTTAATTCCACTTGAATCGTCATTAGTGGTTATATGCCATCATGATGTAATTCTACACCATAGACACATTCATCACATTTGAATACTGTCACAACATTCTTTCTTTCAGTTTGGCAGATCAATGTTTATTCTTTGCAAGATAGAAATAATAATGAGTTTTTGCTTTAAGAATAGAGTTCACTTGTAAAGATAATTTTGACATATTATTTGCTTATAGATTACTTGTCATTTGCTTATTCAAAGGTAGATTAAATAGATAGATGAAACAGTTCAAAGATAGATTGCTTGTCATTTTCTTATTCAAAGAGTTTCTTGTTTAGATTAATTATTCATAGTGATAGATTGCTCTTCAAGACTTGATTATTTAGAATAATGAGCTCACCATTCATAGTTATAGGTTACTCTGTAAATTTAAAGTATAGCTCTTCATTATTTGAGTTTATTGGAATTAGATTAGATTAGGCTAGGCTAGGCTAGATTAGAGCTCTAGACCTGCACATATAGTGTTAGCACCTCGAAGCTTACGAGCCCTGGGTTGAAAATTTAATGTCGAAATAGATAACATATATTTTACTCGACACATTTGGCATGTGTTTGAGCAACATATTGGGACATTTAGTTGATGAGTTGATGAGGTGGTTATGTTGTACATCATTGATGAGTCATAGCTTGATCTATAGTTGATGCATGATTGGTACATACTTGGTACATTGATTGAGGAACTTGCTAGCATTATGATTGGAACATGGTTTATGGTTGATATGACATACATGTATGGGAACACATCTTGATTGTGGTTCATCTTGTTGAAGTTTGGTGAATGGTTGATGCACTTGCTTTGGTACATGATGTATGGGATGATATAGTTGAGACACTTGTTATGATGCTTGGTTGATATATTAATGGTTGAGATACATGGTTATGACACTTCGTTCATGGTAGAGGCATATCATGAGTGATATGACACTTTTTTGAGGCACATGGTTGGTATGTTGGTAGAGGCATATGGTTGGTACATAGTTGGCACATATTCTTGGCATATGGTTGATGCACTCCATTAATGATATCTTATGGTATATTGTATGGTATTGATGTACATGGGTGTTGTGCATGGTTGACACATAGTATGGCACATGATGTACATGGTTGATGTTTTTCTTCATGATGTACATACCCACACAAGGAGTTATTCTTCTTCCCATGATTGGTTGCAACAACATGATTCCAGGAGGAGAGATGATTGGCAACCATGCCATCAATATTGCATTAGAGTGATATCCCTTATCCAAAGGGGGAGATATTATTCAGAGGAAGATCAAATGCATCCAAATAGGGAGAGAAACCCCAAGGAGAGTTTAGGCAGGGGGAGAAACCCCAAGGAGACAACTACCCTTTCCATTGATGTCAAAGGAGGAGAGATAGTCACATTGATGTGGCAAGATGAAGATATTAGAAATGATCACATAGGGAGCATGGGCATTGCCATGTCCAAGTGTTACCATCAATGATTGGTGTTGACATCAATGTTGGTGTTGCTATAAATGCCAAAGGGGGATATTGTTGTACTATGTTGTCATTGATGTCAAAGGGTTGATGTCAAGTATTTCCATAGTGATGTGTTTGTATCATGGATATATTGATTATTGGTTATATGGTCATTGATGTAATTGTTGTCAAAGGGTTGATGTCAAGTAGTATCATAATGATGTGTTGATATTAAAGGGAGTTGTATAATTGATGTCATGTCATGGTTGATAGGAATAACCAAATGAATAAACTCCAAAGTGGTCCTCTTATGGTGAAAGCCCTCACAGAAAGATGCTCTTGGATCAATTTCTCAAACTGGTCCCCTTATGATGAAATCCCTCACGGGAAGACACTTTGTGAAGTCCAAATGGTTAGGTGGTTGAGTAGCCCAACAATGTGGTTAGGGAACCCAAGTTTGATTAAGGAATCATGTAATTAAGATCAGTGAATTTGCAGGAGAAACTATTCCATATGGATAGTATATGTCATGTCATTTTGGGTGATATGTGGAACATCACATAATTCCTCATGGTTAGACAATTATGGTCATGTGAAGTTGGAAAACCCTCGTGAGTTATCTAAAATCCCCTAGAAGGTCAAAGACATCAACTTATTCTAGAAGCTCCTAGAAGAAGTTGACCGATCAAAGTGGTTAGTCATGGGTTAAGTGGTTGCAACAAGAAAACAATTAAAAACAAATTAGTTGCAACTAGAAGTGGAGAGTTTACTATTTGTTGACAAAGTGGGTAAGTGGACAAAGTGACTAAGTGGACAAAGTGGTTAAGTGGATACTTCTAGAGGAAGCTACTTGGAGAGTATAAATAAAAGAGGAAGGGTCTCCCATTAGTATTCTATTGAACATATTGAATATCTACAAGTGACTAAAGTAACCAAAGGAGATCTAAGGGTAATTTCAGAGGGAAGGTGAAGTAAAGAATGATCAAATTCAAGGGAGGATAAAGTATTTTGATGATTCTTTCTAAGGTATGTTATTTACAGGTCATCTCACCATTTTCACAATAAATGTTTTTCTAGAATGATTCAGATAACGAACTCTAGAGGTTGTTGCTACATTATATCCAAGTAACTATGATAGCACTTTCATCTTGTGGGTCGTTGTAGTTTGGGAGTTATACTCTATGGAAGATAGGGTTTGTGGCTAGTCCTGAAACTAGTCTAAAACATGTGTTCCAGGTAAAAATATCATAACTTCTTCATAAAAGATCCAAATTTAGTAAGACCAAATTAATTGATTAGAATACAGTCTGAAGTATATTTTGTACCATTTTCATATCCATACAACAACTATTCCTCACATGACATGCTCTACAAGTTCTCTCTCTAGAATAAGTTGGAATTCAACAAAGTATGACATTTTTGCCATAACTCATTTTTTGGGAGGTTCCAAGTAGTAAAACATGGAGGAATTGCAAACAAGACACTGAAGAACATTGTGTAAAATTTTCAGACCTTTATTCATTACATGCACATAGTTATTATTGTTGCAATTTAGGGTTGTTGACTAATCCAAAATTAGTCATGTGAGACTAAAGTAAAGTTTGATGAAAATGCTAGTCTCTTGTTGTTGAAGTTAAGAAAGGATTGCATATCTGTGATGGCATACACCAGGTCTATTACAGAGTTATATGTATGTTTAGATTCATGTTTTGATGGTTATGTTTGGTCATGACATGGTGCATGCTTGAGGCTACATAAAAGTGAGGTTTGACACATGGTCTTGTGTAAGGATTTATGGTATTTGGTTTATGGAGAGTATGGTGTAATGCTAGAGGTATCTTGTTGGTTAACTTGGTGATATTGTGCATATGGTTGAGAGTTGACTTGATGATTGATCTTTGTGAGTAGATCAGATTTGGATGTGATATTGATGAGACAGGTTGAGGTGACAGGTTATTGTGGCAGGTTGTGGTGTGCATAGTTGATGCACTTGTCTTGGTATAGACTCTCGGTGCCGTTTGACAGATTGTTTTTTGTCTACAAGATGGGTCTTGTACTTGAGGATTGGATTCCTCTTCTTAGTTGGTGTTGAGATTTGCAGATTGGGTCTTTCATTGAGAGTTGGTGCTCTCTTTGAGTTGGCGCTCATTTTAGTTGGTGTTGAAAAACCCCAAGGAGTGTAGTATGTAATACAAAATAAACTTATACATATAGCTGGTGTTCATTGTGTTCTTTATTGTGATGGTGAATAGTTCTTTATTGTTAATATATGCCATTGAGGTATGTTTACATGCAAGCAACTAAGTGTGAATAGAAGTAATGAGTAATGATGTTGTGAATGGTGATGGATAACTAAAGTTTTGTAAGAAGTTGTAAAAATAGCCTCACAGTGATTCACTCCCCCTCTCAGTGTGGTTGATGTGTCCAACAGTCTTGATTTGCAAATTCCATGATCTTTGACACACTAAAACGACACTAATCATTAATACATGTGGCATGAGGTTCATTCTTAAAGGACTTATTGATCATCTACCCTGGTGATGGAGACAAAGTTCTAATCTAAAGTTCTAAAGCTTTGACACCTTGAGTTTAGTTCACACAGTAATCATGATAAAGGTTACAATATAGGTTTTCTTTCCTAATAAATCTTTAGAATATCAAAGTAGCTAAAATTTTACAAATATGAATAATACTTTAGATAAGTTCATTACCATGACTCTGAAAATAAGTTATATATATATATATGGTTGGAAAAGTGGTGATAAAAGTTGGACATAATCCTTAGACTACACAAATTACTTTATGAAATTGAAATTGCATTTGTTTTGAGGCAAAAACTTCATAGATTAATAAAAAGATAAATACAATTTTTTTGAATGGATTCAAAATTTGAATATGAAATTGTATTTGTTTTAAGACAAAATCTTCATAGACTAATAAAAAAATAAATTGTTTTTAATGAATTTAAGATTTAAATTTGAGCTATAATTTTAGAGAAAGACATCAACGACTCTTACATTAATAATTTTAATAACTCTTATTCTTCCGTTACTACAAAGAACAAATAATAAAAAAAATGATATAGATGACCACCTTTGTTTAAATAGTTTCCAAAAAAAAAAAAAAAATACCCTTCTTAAAACAGAAAGAAAACATGGTTAAAATTTATTAATTATAAAAAAATAAAAATTTATGGTAAAAAAAATAAAAATACCCTTCTTAAAACAGAAAGAAAATATAGTTAAAATTTATTAATTATAAAAAAATAAAAATTTATGGGGAAACAATTTTACGTTAAATATTTTGGCCAAATAAAATATTGGTTGAATTAAATGTAAAAAAAATAAAATAAGAAATAAGAAACTAACATCTTTACATAAGGGTAAGAGTTATTTACATCTATGTATGTAGACATCCCATAAGGAGAATTAAGGAGAATGAACATTTAAATACATATAAGCATGAAGAAAAACAAAATATTTTTATAAAAAATTAAATTAAAAGATTATAGGATATATTATTATATTTGGATCGGTATTTTCTTTAGTTACTGTATGGATGAATGGTATGAGAATAAGGTACTGTAAAAAAAGGTTACCAGCGTTGGCTTGTTGGAATATATGGCTTGAATGAAACAACCTGATTTTTGAAGGTCATGGGTTGTAGTTTACAGGACATTAAGTATGCCTGGGAACTTGCCCATTGGTACAAAATTATTAAGTCAAAGATTAAGAGTGAATTCAATCTTTAGGTTAAATGGTTATTTAATGGCTTTCTTTGACGGTGCTTCTGTGGAGAGAGACACTAATTGTGAGGCAGGTGGCACCATTATTTGCAGAGGTTCGACTGAATACAGGTGTCACTTCAATGGCGGAGCTGGAACAAACACTAAAGTTGAATTGTTGGGTGCTTGGGCTACGCTCTTCATTGCAAAGCATTTAGACATTCAGTATATTCAGGTGATAGGCTACTCCAAGATAGTAATTGATTGGCTCAATAAAAAAGGAAATCTTCAAGCTATAAATATTGAAGGCTGGAAAGGCAAGATTAAGGAGTTGATTTCGTCGTTCAGAGATATATATTTCCAGCATATTTTCAGGAAAACTAATGTGGAGACGGACAAGCTGTCAAAACAAGCATTATCGGCTTCATGTGGTAGACTAATTTATTCTTCTTGAAACAAATAGAATGCTGGAACAATTCACCATTATGATATTTTTTAATGCTTCATCAATCCCCACTTGTTTTTATATATTTTGTTTTTGTTTTCACATTGATACAAAGTAACATTAACTACTTGAAGAGTAAGATTTAGGGTGTGTCTGTTTCTAGTTTGAGAGTGATCCGTTGAAAGATACTATAATTTCATATGAAGACAGTTATGTAAGACTGGGATAATCAACTAAATATTATTATTAAATTTTCTGTAATGTTGAAAAATTATATATTAATATAATTTGTGCGAATTTTATGATGAAAAATGGTTACTCAACCTAACCATAAAAAATATTTCATATCATAGCTGGAATCTTTTTCTAAAGGGCGTGAGTCCAAACGAATGTACCTTTTTTTAATGTTTTAAAAGTATAATATTAATGAAGAGTCCAATTTAAAAGACATTTTCACCTAAGAAGTCCAAAATATTTCATATCATAGCTGGAATCTTTTTCTAAAGGGCGTTACTCCAAACAAATGTACCTTTTTTTATGTTCTAAAATATATAATATTAATGAAAAGTCCAATTTAAAAGACATTTTTACGCAAATGTATATTTAAAGCTTGATTTATAAATACCTCGTTTTAATACTTTAAAATATTAAATATAATGGTGAGTCCAATTTCCAAAGTCTTTATTGCTAGGTAAATCATTATTTATAAAAAATAATATTTAAAAACACTCATTTTAATATTTTAAAATCTATAATATAATGGTGAGAGTCCAATTTTCAAAATCTTTATTGGAAGGTAAGTGATTATGTAAGATTTTTAAAAACTTCGTTTCATTTTTGAATTCATGAATATTTTAAAGTATATATAAATAAAATAATAAATATTTTTAAAATAAAATTAGTATATATTATATTATTTCAAAAAAATTGTCAAAATATATTATTATTCTAAAATAATTATAAAATTATGTAAATATTTCTTTAATTTTATAAAAAAAACCAAACATTTATATTATAAAAAAATAATGATGATGATTAATGTTTATTGGGACCATAATTGGTTTATCACACCTTAAGAAAGGTAAGTGATTATTTAGATTTATTTAGAATCTTATTTTCGTGCTAAAAAACATTGAGAGAAGCATTGCAAGATCAACTTAGTTTTGTTGACTTAGGAGGTTAGGAGGGTCAACATTGTGATAGATATTTTGAAATTGTAATCTAATTTGGGTATAAGCAGTGCACTCTAGAAGAAAGTGATTTTCATCTTCAACCCTCTTAGTGTCATAGATATGAGAGATTCTTGCATCCCATGATGTTTTGGGAATTCTCCAATGCCCAATTTCAGTATATAGCTTGTGGGAGTTGGTTTGTATTTTAACAATGTTGATTTTGTTCTTTGCACTTGTCAGGACTGAGAGATACTTTTGATCTTCTAGATTGGGGTTGACCGCCTACTTGTAGTATCTTAGATTATTTTATCTTCCAATTCTTTATTACATCATAGTTTCTCTTTGAATTTAGATGTAATAATGTTTTTAATATTATCAATATGTTGTTGAATGACATCTTCATGTATTCCCCAATGATTTAGCCAAGACTTGGCATCTTGATGCCACCCTCACTTGAGCCACTGGTTGTTTTGGCTGGAGTTTGAAGCAATTTTGGGGAGCCTCTTGTGATTCATGTTGTTGGTCTTGTTCTTGTATATTAAGTACCTAATCATGTTTGTGCACTCAATGGGGGAAAGGCTTGGTTCTATGAGGTGGATAGCATAGGGTGTATTTCCTTTAATTTTGAGATTATAAGGCATAAAATTATTTTGGATGTACTCTATCTTTCTCCAAGATTCTCTAGATATGTTTTATCCTTAATCTTCACATTGGTATAAGATAACAAGAGTGACGAGTGTATCAAAAAGGTGTTTTTTATTATCCCACAACCAAAGGTCTACTAATTTACACTTGTTTCGAACTCCATGATAAGTGTTCCACCCTCCATTTATCCTTTTCTTAACACTGTATTTCCAATTAAGCTTGTGATGAATATCAGTTCCAAGATATATGTATGAAAGAACTTCCTCCAAGCTATTTTTGTCATAAAAAAAAGTGTCATAGGTGATGTTTTTGGATTTGATTATCATAACCTTCGTTTTTTCAGTTTTCACAGGCATACCCATACTAGAGAAGAAGTCCTTGAGGTTTCTTAGATGCTTACCAAGGTCAGAGGGATTCCTTTCCATAAGAACAATATCATCAACATAAAGAAGAAGGATGATGACTACACCAGCGAGATTCGGGCCAGTACAACCAACATCTTCCAACCAATATTCTAACTTATCAATGTACATGCCAAAGAGGTAGGGGACAAGGGATAACCTTCCTTGAATCCTATATTACAGTTAATTTCTTTTGACCAACTCTAAGTGCTCCTAAACTTGGAAATAATGCTCTCATATAGCCTTACTACAATAAATCTCAGCTCAGAAGGAACTTTTATCTCTTCTAACCCATTCCAAAGGTTAGTCCTAGGCATTGTGTCAATTTTTTTTCTAAAACCAACAAAACAACAAAGGATATTGGTTTTATTATTACAAAACTCCTTTGCAAGGATTCAAGTGTAACAATATGGTCCACAGTTGAATGATAGCCTTTAAATCCCACTTGACCTTTAGCTCTTTTTATGTGACTTTCAAGCCATATGTTGATATTCTTTTCCAAAATACTTTTGTATATCTTGGCTAAGATGGGGCTAACCATAATGGTCCTATAATTATAGGGATCAATTTTATCCCCACTTTTAAATATAGGAACAATGAGGCTTTGAGTCCAAGGTTTAGGGAATCCCTGCTTGACTGCTAAACTAAAGAGCTTGTGTATGTGAGGGATGAGGATAGGCTCTTCAATTTTTAAGAGTTCAACATGGTAGCCTTTGATGTCCTTAGCTTTCCATTTTGCAAGCCATTTAAGCCTAAAATTTATGTCTTCTATAGAAAATACTTCATCATCTATATAAACATTTGGAATGTTGTCCACAAGAATAGGGGATTCATAAAGGTTTTTGATGTAGGATTTGTAGTCCTTCAAGGGAATCATATTGTTTTCTTTAGTTTTACAAGTCAAAATTATCCTCCAGAATCTCTTAGGATCTAGCTTTGATAGGTGTAGAAGCTTCTCTTGCTTTCTATTTATGCTTTCTCTTAGATTTCTATTTCTTATCTTTCTTTTCCTTATTGAAATGCATGAAATATCACTTGGATACTTGGTCTTATCTTCATTTTCTCTTAATGCCTTAAACTCAACATGTAGTGCTTATTGATCTTTCACCTTCTGTTTGAGCCAACTAACACTCATGTTTCACTTATATAGTTTATCAACAAACACAAAATAAAGAGATTATATAGAATGAGCCCCTTCTTGGCTTCTAATATAAGGAAGGTACTACTATTTCTTTCTAGGGGTAATGATTGAGCATGTAGTATGTAATATTCCAGATATAAAATAGTATGCAAAACATAAATAATTAACTAGAAATGACAGATAAACAATGATATAACCAGAACAATACCACAATAATATCAGAATAACACCAGAAGAACACTTTGATTACTCAGAGAAATGTTCACTTGCCTCTTCAAGGGGTCAACCTCCAGTAGAGAAGAGCTCTATTACAATAATATCCAAGACAAAACTTCTCATACCCTCTACTCCTATTTATAATAAATATGTCTATCCAAAAGAACAATCTAGAGGAAGATCCTTCTAGAAGCAGAAGCTTCTATTAGGTCTTCTTACATTTGACTTATTCTTCCTTATTGATAGGCCTTATTAATATTGACCATTATTACATGGAAATATATTATTCTACCTATGTGGGGGGTTAGGTCCCTAACATGTCCTCCCCTTTAAAAACAACCTTGTCCTCAAGGCTTGAGAAGAGGAAATTGTTGCAGAATGGTAGTTGGTTCCCAAGTAGCATATGCTGGAGTTGTATCTTTCCATTGGAATAACACTTCCTTGATGGTGCGTTGACACAGACGACACTCACGCTGGTCCAAAACTACTTTTGGTTGTAGCCAAATGGTGCCTTCTTCGTCCAACTCGGGAAGGTCGGTTTGAGTTTGGCACTTAGCTCCAATCACCTTCTTTAATCAGGAAACATGAAAAAATGATGGAGCTTAGAATGACTGGGAAAAGCTAACTGATAGGCCACCTGTCCCACATGATTGAGAACAATATAAGGACCATAAAATTTGGGCGCCAGTTTCTGACAATGGTCAACCTTGAGGGAATTTTTCTTATAAGGTTACAGTTGAAGAAACACCTGATCTCCTTCTTCAAATTCAGAGCGGCGTTGATTTTCTTGCTTCTTCATGTGATTTTGAGCCATGACCAAATTCTCTTTGAGGGTACGAATAATAGCCTCTCAAACTATAAGCATTTGGTAAACCACCTGGACCTTTGAGACACCTGGAAAGTATGAGAGAACTAAAGGTGGCTTTTTTTCATATACCGCTTCAAAAGGAGTCATGCAGGTAGATGTATGGTAAGAAGTGTTGTACCACCATTCAACTAGTGGTAATCATTGAGCCCACTAATTTTTTCGTTTTGATGAAAAACACCTCAAATATGTTTCCAAACACTTGTTGACAACTTCAGTTTTACCATCAGTCTAGGGATGATAAGTTGTGCTTAGATTCAATTTGATACCTTGTAGCTTGAATAGTTCTTGCCAAAAATTGTTGGTGAAAGTGGGGTCATGATTAAAAACAATAGAATGAGGCATGCCATGAAGTTTGAAGACCTGATCCATGAAAACTTGAGCCACAGTGGAGGCTATAAATGGGTGTTGAAGAGCACATAAATGAGCATACTTGGAAAGATGATCAACTACCACCATGATGAATAATTTATTTCATGATTTGGGCAAGCCTGCAATAAAACCCATATAGATATCCCTCCAAATAGCAGGTGGAATCAGAAGTGGTTGTAGTCTGCCAAGAGATTTGACTATTTCTCCCTTATTACATTAACAAACATCACATTTTTCCACAAAATTGTGAACATCCTGTTTCATACCATCCCATAAAAAATAACGTTTGACCCAATCATAGGTTTTGGTAAACCCTGAGTGCCCAACGGTGGGTGTAGCATGAAGCTTAGAAAGTACCATGGATTTAAGTTTTGACTATTTGCTTAAATACAAACAGAATTTGTATCGAAGCTCATAAGTGTGCCAAGAGTACCGTAGGGAAATTGGAGAATTGGCCTGCAATTGTTGTATCAGATGCGAAATTTTGGGAACGTGTAGCCATTCCTAGTGAACAACTTGGAGTCAATCTGGTACAATGAAGGAGAGGGAAAAAATGGACCCTTCATCTTCATATTTTCTGGAAAGTGCATCAACAACCACATTGTCTTTTCCTTACTTGTAAATGATATCATAATCATATCCAAAGAGCTTAGTCACCCATTTTTCTTTCTCCGGGGAGGAAAGAAGTTTTTCTAGAAAATACTTGAGGCTTTGATGATCTGTCTTAATTTGGAAGCGTTTCCCCAATAGATAAGGGTGCCAAAGATCCACTGCATGTAGAATAACCAAAATTTCCTTTTCATATATTAATTTTCCCAAATTTCCCTCTGACAGATGTTTATTGGTAAAGGCCAAAGGCCGACCCTCTTGCATAAGAACTTCTCCAATTCCTTTCTCGGAAGCATCACATTTCAGGACAAAGGTCTTTGTGAAATCAGGAAGGGATAGGATTGGAGTGGTACACATGGCCATCTTCAAGGTTTTAAAGGCCTGAGAAATTGTGGGATTCCAAGTGAAAGAATTATTTTTAAGGAGAGCAGTGAGAGATGTTTCAATCTTTCCATGATTCTTAACAAACTTGCGATAATAACCAGTTAAACCGAGAAATCCATGCAATCTTTTGAGAGGCTTTGGGAGAGGCCAATATTGAATAGATTCAATCTTTTTAGGATCCACCCTAACACCGTCCTTTCCAACAAGATGACCCAAGTACTCGACTTCTGAGGCACCAAAAGAAAATTTAGATTGTTTGATGAAAAGTTGGTGCTGAGAGAGTGGATGGAGAAATTGATCCACATGAGCAAGATGAGTTTTCCAGGTTTTACTATATATGAGGATATCATCAAAGAAAACTAAGACAAAATGAAGAAGAAAAGGATGGAAGACATGATTCATGAGGCTTTGGAAAGTGGAGGGATCATTACACAAGCCAAAGGGCATGACCAAAAACTCATAGTGGCTCACATGAGTTCGAAATGTAGTCTTAGGAATGTCTTCTTCGTTCATATGTATATGGTGGTATCCAAAATGAAGATCAAGTTTAGTAAAGAACTGGGCACCACTCAATTCATCCAAGAAGTCATCAATGAAAGGAATGGGAAATTTGTCTTTAATGGTGAGTTTGTCAAGGGCGAGGAAGCTATGAAACATGCGCCAAGAACCTTTTTATTAAGGACCATGACCATAGGAGAAGAGTAGGGGTTCGTACTAGGACGGATAACACCTACGTTGAGCAATTCTTGAACAATTTTCTCAATTTCATTTTTTTGGAAAAGGGATGACGATAGGGATGGATATTGGGAGGAAGGTTGTCGGGGACAAGGGGAATGGAATGATCATGAAAACCATGGGAAGGAGGGAGTCCCTAGAGAGTGGAAAAAACCACTTGATGTTTAGAGAGGATGGATTGGAGTTCCTACGACACAGAGGGTGTCTTAGTGGCTTGAATGGCATAGAGTTGTGCAATAATGCCAGAGTGACCTTTTTTGAGCATATTTTCCATGCGATGGGAACTGATGATCTACGGGGAATCGACAATGATGCCTTGGAACTTATATTGTTGGCCCTCCTGGTCGAATTTTATGGTTAATTCCTTAAAATCCATGATAATGGGACCTAAAGTCCTTAGCCATTCTGCACCCAACACAATGTCACAACTGCCCATGTTGATAGAAAAAATATGAGATTTCATGTGGTACTGACCAATTTGGAGACACACATTTTCACAACGCCTTCCACATTTCATGGACCCACCATTGAAAATCATGATTTGAAAATTATGGACAACACGAATATAGAAATTAGTTTCTTGGGAAATGCGACGATGAATAAAATTATGGGTGCTTCCACTATCAACAAGAATGATGATGTTCTGATGCTTAATGTAACCAATTAGCTTGAAGGTTTTTGGAGCAGAGAAGCCAGGGAGAGCATTCATGGAAGTGATCGGTTTGACTTCAAGAGGGTTGGAGGGAGGGGACATGTCAGTGGGTTCAGGTGATGCAGCCACAAGGGGAGCATCAACATTGTCTTCCAAAACATCCTCTGAGATGGCCATAAAAAGCTTTTGTTCCTTACACTTGTGCCAAGGAAAATATTTGTCATCACAATTATAACAAAGGCCTTTGATTTGGTGTTCTACCATTTCTGCCCTGGTCAATTTATGGATCTTTGGTGGAGTAGAAGGAGGAGTGGGAGTGACTGGTTTAGTGCAAGGAATAAAGGAGGATTTTCGGTTTTGAGAAGAGACAACCTGTTGTGCTTCCTTATCTCTTTTAGTATCTTCCACCCAACTATGAGGCCAATGAATGAGGACATGGGAATGAATATTATCCTTGAGGCCACTGATAAAATATTCTCGAAAAAAAGAACTATACATGCCCTCTGCACAGAAAGCCAATCGCTCAAAAGTGGCTATAAAGTCTTCAACTGTGCTAGATTGTTTCAACTTTGTCAAACAACCTAAATGGTTGGTGTGAATGTCAAAGCGTTCATAAAGCTCTGCCACAAATTGTGTCCAAGCCACATACCCTTGGTGGGCATTTTTTCTCCATTGCCACCATTTCCAATGTTCTTGATCTAGATGGAGAACACCATACCAGAGTTTGGCCAACTCATCTACAATTCCATACAAAGAGAAATAATGTTCCATTTGAGTTACCCATCCAGTGGGATATGAGACATCAAATTTGGTCACATCCACACGCGGAAGGCGTAGGTCACGCTAAAAGTGATGGGGCTGAAAATTCTGGGAATGAGAGGAATTGTCACCTTCGGTTTGAAAAGGTGGGTTAGATGAGAGAAGATCTACATGGATATGCAGCTTGGTGAAGATCATCATAGTGAAGGAGGCAATCTAGGTATTGAAGGATTCAAGTTGGGTAGCGAGGTCCTATTTTATATCCTCCATTTTGGCGTCGATGGAGGAATGCATGTTTTTATTGATGGTGGCAACATTGTCACTAAGATGTCTCACTTCTTGTTGGGTTTCTATGAAATTAGAGTGCAAGGAATTGAAGCAAGATTCCAAGTCTTGGCTATGGGTGTGGGCCATGATGAAGATGGAACATGACAAGGGGTGGGTGAGACCACAAAAAAAATGGGTTATGGGTGAAGTGTATCACGATGATCAAATCAAAGAGGGGAATCTAATGGGGTAAAGCTGAAATAAGGGTGTTGGAAGGGGGTTAGGTCCACGATAATTGTTTTTTGTTGAAAAATGATAGGTATGATTACGATAAGGGCAAAGAGAGAAATCCAATGGGATAGGTATCAAACAATGGTTCCAAATTGATCCAAACCTTTTTTTTATTCCTGTGGAGTTATACTCCGATCTGAAGAATATTGTAGTGACGAAATGCCCAAATGCTTAACATGAAGAAATGTGTAGTAATTTTGCAACCCAAATGCAAGAGACATAGTTATGTGACAATAGATCTTGTCTGTTCTATTTTTGTTTCCATCACAAGGGTTAGGGTATTGAAGGGTTCTACAAACAAGGGTTTTCCCTGTGCTATAACTCTTTGATATACATGCGGGGTCCAACAATAGTACTCGACCCAATATCTTAGGGAACCAACTAAGTATTCTAGACTGTCACCTTAGCCATACTACCCAACTACCTAGGTACTAGAGAGTATCTTCCTGAGTGTTGTTCTCGGTGGCACTATAGCAGTCAGGCAACTGATCAATTTATCTATGGAGGGATTTAGGGGATCTAGGTTGATCCATATATAGGTGTTTTCTATTGCACTACCACTCGAAGGGGTACCAACATGGGTTACAAGGGTGGCCAACATCTGTGCGCTTAAGTACCACTTGTATTTTCTATGTGTTGAATCCTCGATTGTGGGTTTATGTGTGTAATGATAGATCTTTGTAGCTTTAAGATGTTGGAATACGTCTCTACCCTAAAACAAAAATTAACCCACAATTTTCTGTTGAGGAAGGTTCTCTGATACCACTTGTAATATTCTAGATATAAATAGTATGCAGAACATAAATAATTAACTAGAAATGGTAGATAAACAATGATATAACCAAAACAATACCACAATAATACCATAATAATACCATAATAACACCAGAAGAGCACTTTGATTACTGAGAGCAATGTTCACTTTCCTCTTCGAGGGGGAAACCTCCAGCAGAGTAGAGCTCTATTACAATAATATCCAAGACAAAAATTATCATACCCTCTACTCCTATTTATACTAAATATGTCTATCCAAAAGAACAATCTAGAGGAAATTCCTTCTAGAAGCGAAAACTTCTATTAGGTCTTCTTACATTTGACTTATTCTTCCATATTGTCAGGCCTTATTAATATTGACCTTTATTACATGGAAATATATTATTCTACCTACATGAGGGGTTAGGTCCCTAACATAGTAGCCCTTCCATTAAGGAAATTGGTTGGCATTAATATATATGGTTTATATATATATATATATATATATATATATATATGAAGACTTACATCTCTAGTGATGGTGCCTCAATTGATAAAGGAAGGTAGTGTCAATCATTATGCATGCCTTAAATGAAGGAAAACTATATTTAACTCAAACTAGAATTTCTCTAGAGCAATGACACCTTCTCTTGTCATCCCCTTTTTCAACCCTAGGATCCTATAGTTATACTAGTATGAGGGTGATCTAGTCGAGGAAGGGTGAACTACATGCCATACAAGTAATTGGGAGGTGATACAATAGAGGAATTTCATGTCATACCAGTCATTTCCATGCCTAACCTCTACTCATAGCCTGTGCATTATGCACATTTTATACTTTTCTAGGGTATTTATAGGGTGTTTGTAGGTTTAATATGGGAAATTAGCGAGAAACTCACAAATTTTACTAGGATAACCAATTATCATATGGTATAATGGTGAAATAAATTTGGAGAAGGTATATCAATTTAGAAAAAGTATGTGTAAGTGGCCTTGCTCTATTGATTTGGTCTAGGGTGAATAAATATAAGTATAAGATATGACCCCTAATGTCTGAGGTTAAAAGAGTAGTTGATAGATGAAATAAATTATAAAGTAGAGGGTACATTGATAAGTGAACCAAGGGAGGAGGGCCACAAACTAAGGATCAATGAGATACTTGCAAGAAAATACCATAGTTTCATGTGAACCTCAAATCTTCTCGAGGTGGGAATACCTATGATAAATTGGAAACAAGCATGGATACCAAAGAAAAGACATCGTGAAGCCATGATAAATATCATATGCTAAACCATGGACATGAAAGAATACACAATGAATCCATGTAAAAACTAGAAAATAACCACAAGAAGATACACAGTAGATCTATGTCTTAGTGTACATCAAGAGAACCGTGACATCAAAATTTGAAATGTCATCCTCTAAGGTACCCCTAAGGTAGTGCTATTTTACAATAAACTCAAGAAGTGGCGTCAAATAAGGATACCACCATATCCCAAGGTTTTCAATCCAAACCCACCATAATTATGAATCTATCCCATGTGAATAAACTATTTGGCATCAAACATGGGAGAAACCATCTAATCATTGATCATTGAATTATACCATTGAAAGACACGAGGGAACCCACCAATGATAAAAATGGACCCCGAGGTACACTAGTATATTATAACAAGTGTGAAGAGATGATATGATTTTGAACACTTGACATAATCAATCAATAAAGGGTCATTGATGTATACCCACTGTCACTTTTGATGAAACCTACCACTGATGATTATAAGCACTGAGGTATTACTAAGGTCTCTAAATATGCTTCCTATAATAATTAGTTGAAGCTAACAGAAAGATATTTTTTAAAAGGAGGGAATTTAGGCATCCCTCATCAACCAACATGAGTGATCCAGGAGGATCTGGAATGATCACAAAGGTCCGGGTAGATCTAGAATGCTCACAGAGGTCTAGAAGGATTAAAAAATGCTTAAAATTTAATCATATGAAATTCTCTCAAAAAAGGCTTCATTGCGTAGAGCTCGGTGATAGATTTCCAATGACACAAAAATAACCTCAAACAGAGTTCATGTGAAAAAGTTATGGCCGATCAAAGTTCAGGTCAACATGGAAAAAAGTCAAAGTCAATGTGACACATGTCACCATTGGAAGGGTGACACATGGCATTCACACATATGACTGGGAAGGTGATATGGAAATCATACATTTTAAATGGTCCAATTGGTATCTAAAATGTGACAACAAAGTATGGATTTAGTCTCGAAGTGCATGCCAGAGGTATCAAGACTTTGGGATTTCACTGTAATGCATGCCAAGAGGTTCCTTAATGGAATTATGTGAAGTTTATACTAATTTTTCTCGAAATTTTGCAAGGAATTTGATGGTGCACTATTTTTATGAGTTTGAGAAACAAGTTAAAAGGTCATTGTAAAAACACAAGCATTTGAGCATTAATAAAGTGGTCTCAATTGGAAGTGGAACAAGAGACGTAGCCCAAATTGGGTGAACTCCGTTAACAAATTTGTGTATGTGATTTTGGTATTTTTTGTTCTATTTTCGCTCAATTATATTGCAAGTTTTTTATCATTAAAGTGGATTTGGATAGATAAGTAAATTCACATGTATTATGTAGTCAATCAATGATCATTTTTATTTTGAAATCAAGTCAGATGATTATGTGAATTAAATAATAATTAGCATCTAAGGATTTTTCAGATCAAGTTGGTATCAGAGCTGGTTTGAGAAGTGTTTGCAAGTGAATTCTTACAAGATCCATATTCAATCTTGGTAAATGAAAGCTTTAAAGTTATAAGTCAAAGATTTAAAGGAGATTTCGAACGAAAAATATGGCTTCTGAAGGAAACGAAGGAGAAAATCCTACCATGAGGCCTAAGGAAGTGATGGATACACTTCACTCAATGAGGTAAATAATAGATGATTTATATCGAATAATTCACAAGACTAGTGATGGAGAATATTTGGTAAAAGATGACGGAGGAGTTGAAGGTGGTGGACCTGTAGAACCCTCTTCATCATCATCCTCCTCATCATCTACCAATAGATCAAGTGAACATTCTTCGCATAAGAATAAGTCCACTAAGAATTATTCTCATGCTCATAATTTTCCTTTATTGAAACTAGATGTCATAGTTCGAATTGTCGATTTATAATGGAGAATTGAACATAGAAAAGTTGAACAATTGGATCAGAAAGATAGAGGTATATTGCAGGGTGAAAAATATCTTGGATGACAATGCAAAGATACAATTGGATACTCTTTGAATGGGTGGTACAACCTTGATATGGTGGGAGAGTAAGACATAAGTTGATCTCATTCAATAAGGTAAATTAATTTCTTCTTGGGATGAATTATCTGCTGCAATAAGAAAGCAATTTAATCCATTGGCTTATGTGCAAAATGAAATTATGGAATGACAACATCTCTGACAAGGAAAAAGGAAAAATTCCCAAGTATATACAAATGAATTTAAGAAGAAAACATTGTCTTTAGTAATTTTGTTATATACTCGTGAAACTCTTCTAAAGCATATTGGTGGAATGCACTCCTATCTTCGACACACTATATTGATGTTTAACCCTACTAACATTGATGAAGTGTCAGTATAAGTTACTCATCTGGAGGCTAGTAAGGGGAAGCATGTGATTGAAGATAAGAAGCCACACAAGTTTGAAAATAAATCAAAAGGAAAATGGAAGAGTAAGATTTCAACTACAGTAAAGAAAGATGAAGAAAAACCTACATGTTCTCACTGTAAAAGAAAGGGACATGAAGAAGCACAGTGTTGGAAGATGCATCCAGATTGCAACCAAAATAGTTTCAGGATAATGGGAAAAAAAATATTGACGCATCAGCTCGATAGGATCTGGGATCTGATTCAGGAGATGAATCTAATATCATGGCAATAGGAAGCAAAGCTATATCTACTAATAAATCCAATTCTTCAATTCAATCTGCTAAATTGGAAAGCGTTGATGATCAAAACAAAAGAAGTGTGCTTTTTCATTTCAGGGTTATAGTAAATAATACACACATAGATACTTTTTTTGACAATGGATTTCAAGTTAACTTAATATCTGAAGCAATTTTTAAGAAGCTAGGTTTGAAGATGAAACATCATATAAAACCATATCCATTAGGTTGGGTGTGTGAAGATGCTAAGTTGTAGGTGACGAAGTAGTGTAAGATCAGATTTGCAATTACAACTAAGTTCTTTGATGAGGTCGAGTTAGATGTTGTGCCCCTTTCCATTTGTGGAATTGTCTTGGGTAGTCCATATCTATTTAATAGGAAAGATATATTTTACCGTGAAGAGAATAAATATCACCTTTTTAAATATGGGATTGAATTTATTGTCAGATCTCATCATATCAAAACTAATGTTTCTTTAGTGACCATAGGACAAATGAAGAGACTCGTGAATGTAAGTAAATTTTTTGTTCTCATGATAGTGGAAAAAAAAGAATAACATATATCCAATTCTTTATTAGGTTGTGATCCATGTCATAAAAAGGAGTTTTTCAAAATCATTTCTAACTATGATGAGTTATTTCAGGAACCTACTAGGTTTCCTCCTAAGAGGGAGGTTGAACATGAAATCTACTTGTAGCATGATGCTCCTTCTCCTAACATTGGTATGGATAGGTCATCAGTGACAGAGAATGCAGAGACAAAGAAGCAAGTTCGGGAATTTCTCAATAAAGGAATCATAAGGCCAAGTTCCTCTCCACGTGGATCTCCTATTGTATTAGTTCCAAACAAAGATAGTACATGGAGTATGTGTATTGAGTTTCGAGTACTGAACAAGATTACGGTAAATAATAGATATCCTCTTCCTAGAATTGATGATTTGTTGGATCAATTAAAGAATGTTGTTTATTTCACTAAGATAGACTTGAGAAGTGGTTAGCATCAGAACAAAATTGCAGAAAGTGATATATGGAAAAATGATTTTAAGACAAAGCAGGGGTTGTTTGAATGGTTGGTTATGCCATTTATTTTATGAAATGCACATACAACATTTATAAGGGTAATGAATGATGTGTTTAGGACTTACATAGATGACTTTGTCATTGTCTACTTAGATGATATTTTGATCTTTAGTTGAACATGGGAATATCATATGATGCATGTCAAGACAGTCTTTGAACTCTTGGTCAAGGATAAGTTGTATATCAATATGTCTAAATGCGAGTTTGGAAAAAATTCTCTGGTATATTTGGGTTACATTGTAAGGAATGGTCAACTAAAGATAAATCCTGTAAAAGTATAAGTTATTGTAAAATGGCCCAAGCCAACTACTGCAACATAAGTCAGGAGCTTCTTAGGAGTAGTACAGTACTAGATCAAATTCATTGCTAATTTCCCTTTCATAGTAGCTCCTATGAATTCATTAACAAGTGTAAAACATGTCTTTCAATGGGGAGGAAAGCAACATAAATCCTTCGAGGAATTGAAGGAAAATATAAGAATCGTGTTAGAACTAGGAGTTATACATGAATGAAAGAGTGTTTTAAAGGGTCAAATGGAAAATGACTCAAATGGTAATGTTCTAACTTAGCCAACAGGGCTAGCATGCACCAACAATTAAGGTATTGGCTAAATTCTATCAGTAGTTTGGGAGTAAGTATGAACAGAGGGAAGACTTGAGTGAGAGGAGTGTAAGGATTGATGCAAACATCAGGTCTACAAAAGTCTAAGGAAGAAAGTTTATAATCACAAGATCTTCTTGACATCAAAAACTAAGGGAGAAAAATAAACATCATGATAATATAATGATCATGAACATCACATCACCATAATAATTCATGTGAATCATTCAAAGCATGGACATTTAACCTCAGAAGAAAATAGATTGAAAGAGAAGCTGTTTTCTATTAGCCAAAAAGTCTTAAGTCTAGTACATCACTAGATCATAGTCACTTCATCAAAATATTACAAGTAAAGGGAGCCTTTCTCAACCATCCGAACCCACTAAAGCAATTGATATATCTATTTATAACAAGAAAGGGAGGCAACAACTGGAGGTACGAGCTGGCCTGTTTCCCTTGAAAATATCTAAACATTTATTTGTTCTAACAACTAGAATAACAACCTATGCTATAAAACAGGGAAATGCTAGTGACTAATCCAATCATGCTTCTAACTGCTTTGATCCTCTTTTTCTACTCAACTCCTATTTTTCCATGTGTCCTTTTGGAGCCTATAGTTGTCCTCAAAATGCTAGTTGTTACTTTTGTAACTTTCTCCATCATCAACTTATCCAAAAGCTGTTGGCCTAGTCCTCCTAGATTCTTGGTGTTTGCTGACAACTTCTTTGGGTAGTAACTATGGGTAGCACACTATAAAATGGAACAAGGAGAGAAGGTAGCACCTGTAGGTAATGCCACGGTGCTGCATATATGAGCCAAGATTGGTCCTCTGTTGAAATATTAGATAGAACCTGTAGGTAGTGCCCTTGTGTTGTGCCTATGTGTAAACCTCCTCCCTGCCAAATATTACGTAGTGCCTATGGGTAGAACCACTGTGTTGCACCCGTATGCTGATTCTGTTCTCTGTGGAATATTACACAGTGCCTTTACGTAGCGTCACTTACGCTGCGTCTGCATATAGGTTTGGGTAGAATTGCCAAAATGCAACGCCTTTCAATCTTGAATATGTATAGAGCAGTTTGTGTCCTTTCATGATGACAGAACCATTTTACTTAGGTGCCTTGACCGTACCATAGGTAGTGCCTTTTACCACTAGGTGAAGCTATCACTTTAGCAAAAACTCAAAATCCATATAGCTAAATGCCTAGAAGCCTGTATAGATGGCACAACTAGTATGTGCATATCAGTTAACCCTCCCAAAAAGAAACAATTATAAAAAATGGGGCTTACCATTACCAACTATTTTGTCATTTTAACACTTACCTCACACTCTTTCTGGTAGAAAGAGGATCTTCAATTGGCACAAAAAACTTCTTTTTCCTAGAATTGATAGGCTTCTTCTGTGTAGTTGTGCTCTCCTTAGTTACTGGTTTATCATCCTCAATGGCAGCTTCAAACAACACCTGTAAATTCCTTTGGGCTACCTCATATTGAAAGTGTTTCAACTCTACCTTTAAATTCCTGTTCTGAGACTGAAAGCCTCTGTTCTGTCTATAAAGATTCTTCAACTGTTTATGAAGGGGCAGAGCCTTTCTTGCTGCAAACCTTGCTAAGTCAAGGGTATGATTATAGCCAACCATGAGATCTTCCATTTGAGCCAAGTGGACCTTGTCTTCTTCTTTAAGACAAGCTATTTCTTTCCTTCCATCTCTAAGTTGCTTGATAAGTCTTTTGTAGGTATGACTATAAGGAGGGATAGTGTCATGCTCAATCTTAATAGGATTTTCCTCAGACTCCTCTTCCTCATGTATGGGAAGTGTTTTGTCCACCTCATCAGGTTTCTTGGTGGCCTTACTTTTACCCTTCTTTCTCTGCACAGTGGTTTCTTCATTTCTTACCACATGCTCCTCGAAGTGTTTCACAAGGGTTTCCTCTTTTCTCTCCAAAGGTCTTTTAGTACCTTTACCTTTCTATACAAGGGATTCTTGTTTTCTTTTGACAGGATTCTCAATATTCTTCCCCTTCTTCTTTTGAATAGGGATCTTTGGTAAGGAATTCTCTCTATAATCCTCCTTAGGAATTGATGACCTTGTGAAAGGTCTTTTACCTTTGATTTCGACTGTTGGAGGAGAAGGGGAAAAGAGAATCTTCTTCCCTCTCTTAGGTGTAGCTTTGGTAGAAGGGGGCACCTCTTCTAACCCTGGTGGAGGAGGTTGTGAAAAATCTCTGTGTGGAGAAGGACATACTTCCTCCTAAGCTTCAATGACCTACTTGTTGACCTCTGACACTTGAACATGGGCTCTACCCTTTCTCTTCCTACTGGTTCCTGCTTTGGTAGCACTGGTAGGTGACAAAGAACTTGCCCTCTATGATTGAGGAGTGGGTGCTAGATCCAACTTAAAATGAGAGGTAACCACAAAATGCTCCCATGAAATATCTTTCTTGCCCAATTCCTCAGATACTAGCATTCTGATTAATCCAGAGTGGAAAAGGCTAGAATCCACATCTTTAGATTTGGCCTGTATCATGTTTGACATCTTACCTATACTCCTCAACAAGTAATAAGGAATATTCATCTCAACCTTACCAGTAAAATGTAGCAAAAATATTATATGGTACTGGTATAATGTGTTGAATATCCCTTCACAAGTAAAATATCTTGGTATGATCTTCAGTAGTTTGTCAAATTGTTCAATCAATTGGCTCCTTGTCATACTTTTGGATAGGTCATTGGCTTGATATTCAGGTTTGAATATATCTTTTGTATAATCTAAACTCAAATCCATGGCTTTGAACCACCTTTCACCTGTAATGGGGATCCCTGTTGCAGCTAAGATGGAGGCTTCAGTCACTTCAAACTCCAAATCCCCAACCTTAGTTTTCTTACCATCAAACTGCAATGCAAACTGTCTTGCTACCTCTAGATGACCTCTCTGCATGTTCTGACAGAAGAAAAGGCACCCTACTCTTTGAAATGCCTCTCTTTCCATGGGTTCTATATTAAAAAGAAGAATGTTCACTGGTTCTGTCCTAACTATCTTGCCTCCTTTATGTGCCTTCTTCGATTTAGGGGTCTCCATGACTTAGAATGAGGGCTCTTATAAGGTTTGGTAATGCTAAGGAGACTTTGAATGGGGTTTCAAATATGAAAGGATGACCCTATGCAACTGAGTAAAATATTTAATTTCGAGATGAAAGGAGGCAGGGGAAGTAACGAGAGGTTTTGCAGTGCCTCTGGGTAGTGCAACGCATACGCCGAGGATAGACTAGTATAAAGCTTGCAACTTCAAGGGCTAAGGAAGACAACATAAATATGACTCATATATGGGCCATGAGGTTTATAGGTCTGAAAAAGAGAGGAGATGATTCTATCATACAAAGATGAATCTTTTACCAATGTCCAAACTTAGCAAAAAAAAAATCCCGAGCACAAATTTCTTGTGAGGATTAATAAGCAGAGGAGGTAACAGTGGATACCTGTATAGTAGACACCTGTTGATCTCTTCAACATAATCTTAGGATGAAAATGAGGAAACTTTGGCCCTGGAATCTTGCACAGTAGTAAGATTCGATTGACATGCGGTCGCCTAACCAGAACTGGTGAATTCATGTGGCGCAACACTATTGAGTTTTCAAAATTAGAAACCGTTATCAAGGAACATAAATGCAATATCTTTTGAAGGCACTTTAACCGACTTTTGGCATTGAAAACAAGGGATATGGTATCAGTCATGGAAATCATGATTTGGAGTGGCGGTATGATAAATGTGACATGCGCTACAGAACTGCCTGATGAGTAGGCAGTGCTTCCAATTCAAAAATATGATTAGATAGGTAAGCGAGGACAATGAGGCATGCTTGTGAGGTCATGAGTGAAGAGAGAGGTGTGTCACATCAGCATGATCATGGGAGGTATTGACCTAGGGGAAAATCATGAAGGGGACCAAAGTAAAACATGAGCTAGGAATGGTTTAGGAATCAAAAATCAATTTGAGGATCAAAATAGAGCTAAGACTCAAAAAATTTAATCATCCAAGGGGTCCTACCAATCATTTTTTTTTAAAGGGGTGAGACCTTAAAATAAAACATTAAAAACTAAGGCTTAAAAAGGATTGAAAACAAACTAAAAATATCTAAGGCAATTTAGTGTGATAACACATCGCACCAGTTTTGGCTCTGCCAAATCTACAACAACCATTTAAGATTCAAATCAATGCAAGCGGGTATGCCATGGGAGAAGTCTTGATGAAACAAGGTAAACCTATATGTTAATATGTTATCATTTTGAATCCTTTACTCAAGTAGTAATTAACTATCCAACATATGATAAGGAATTGTATGCATTGGTACAAAGTGTTAAGAAATTTAAACATTACTTAATGGGGAAGGAGACAATAATTCATAGAGATCATCAGCCATTGCAATATTTGCAGTCACATGCCAAGCTACAATAGTCAGGGCATTTTAGGTGGATGGGTTTCTTACATCAGTTTCATTTGTTCATTAAGTATAAGAAAGGTATTCATAACAAGGTTGTAGACATGTTGTCAAGACTAGTGATTAATGCATCTATAATACTAAGGTATAATCCCTTAGCTCATGAAAGTTATGTTGAACAATATACAAGGGATGATGATTTTAAATATGTGTATGAAGCATTAATTCATGGAAATCAATAGTTATATTATCATTCGCACGACAATTTGTTATATAATCTTGGAAATATTTGTATACCTAGGGATGAAAGAGTAAATGCAATTAGAGAAGCTCCTACATCTCTCATTTCTGGTCATTTTTGGGTTGGTAAGACAATAGAACAACTACACAGATATCGTTATTGGCCTCGAATGAATGAGACAATTTCCAAGTATATAAAAGGGTGTGTTACGTGTGCCATAAGCAAACCTAACACCATAAAGTTGGGATTATATACACCACTTCCAGTACCTTCTTATCCATGGGAAAGTATCTCCATGTATTTTGTAGGGGATTTTCTGATTTCCAGAATAGGTCATGATTATTTATATATCGTTGTGAGTAAGATGTGTATTTTAATGCCATGCACGAAATAAGTCATAGCTGAAAAAACAAAACATATGTTATTTGCTAATGTATGGGTTCATTTTGGGATGCCTGCATCTATTATATCAGATCGAGACTCTCACTTTTTAGGTAATTTTTGGTCTCATTTATGGGAGATGATGGACACTAAGTTAAAGAAGAGCACAAATTTTCATCTGCGAACAGATGGACAGAGGTGGTAAATAGAACAATGGTAAATCTACTTTGAGGATATTGCAACAAACATCCTAAGTTATGGGATGGATTGTTTCCTTATGTAAAACATGCTTATAATCATGCCATGCATTCTTCTACTCAGAGAACTCCATTTGAAGTATGTTTGGGGTACTTTCCTAAATCACCTATGGATTTTTATTTTGGAGAAGGAAGTAAAGAAGATGTACAAGATTATACAGATAATGATAAAAGGTTCATTTAGAGGATCCAACAGGTACATCAAGTAGTACAGGAACAATTAAAGAAGAGCCAAGACAAATATAAGGCTAGGCATGATAAACATTAGGTTGATCATCAATTTCATGTCATTGATTAAGTATGGTTACATATCAATAAGGATAGAATGAAGGGTGAAGATAAAAAACTTCAAGTAATATGATATGGTTCATTCAATATATTGGAAAATATTGGTACCAATGCCTTTCGTTAGATATACCATCCTACATGAAAATATATTCAGTGGTAAATATTGAGAATTTCAAATTTTATGAGCCTCCTATGATTATGAATGAAGATGAAAGTATTCAGGTTTTGACAGTTGATGATTTTTCTCTAGATTACTTAGACGATCTACAAGAAGATATTATTCTTGACAAAAGAATCAGGACTTCACAACAAGGTGATTTGGAATATCTTCGAGTTGGTCTTAAAGGGGTAAAACCAAGGAAAATAACGTGGATTGAGATCAGAAGGGTGGGGGAGATTTAACCTCACTTAGTTGTTGAGTAATAAAAACTTTTAGTGTTCCAAAAGGATTCCAATGGGGAGGAATGAACAAGGAGGAGCTCACAAAGGTCAAGGTAGATCCAAAATGCTTACAGAGGTCCAGGAGGATTAAGAAATGCTCAAAATTTGATCATCTCAAATGTTCTCGAAAAGGACTTCATTATGTAAAGCTTGGCGATATATTTCCAATGGTGCAAAAATTGCCTCAAACAGAGTTTGTATGCAAAAGTTATGGCCGATCAAAGTTCAAGTCAACATGGCAAAAAGTCAAAGTCAAGGTGATGCGTGTCACCACTAGAAGGGTGACACGTGACATTCGTACGTTTGAATGGGCAGGTGATATGACGATCATACAATTTAAGTGGTTCAATTGGTATCTGATGCATGATAGCATAGTACATATTTGGTCTCGAAGTCTATGCCAAAGGTATCAAGACTTTGGGATTGCATCGTAATGCATGCCAAGAGGTTCCTTAACGAAATTATATGAATTTTATACTCGGTTTTCTAAACATTTCACAAGGAATTCGATGTTGCACTATGTTTTTGAGTTTGAGCAATGAGTTAAAATGTCATTGTAAAAACACAAGCATTTGAGCATTAATAAAGTGATCTCAATTAAAAGTGGACCTAGAGACATAGCCCAAATTGGGTGAACTCCATTAACAAACTTGTGTATGCGATTTTGGTAACTTTTGTTATATTTTTTCTCAGTTATATTGCAAGTTGTTTATCACTAAAATGGAATTGGATAGATAAGTAAATTCACATGTATTATGCAATCAATCAATGATCATTACTATTTCAAAATCAAGTTAGATTATTATGTGAATTAAATAATAATTAGCATCTAAGGATTTTTCGGATCAATGAGATAGGAATATTAATGTGAGTTTAGGTCTAGGAAAATTACTTGAACAAACAAACCACTGAGTACAACTTGGCATTGGGAAGGCTGACATGCATGATCAAGAGGTCTAGGAAATCACTGACACATGTTAAGAACTTCCCTTGAACGTAAGCATGACATAATGATGACTTGGGAAACAACTGATGCAAAAAAGGAGCAATGATATATATGAACAATGAAAGAGGCATTGAAATATGATCCATAAAAACTAGAAGAATAACCAATCATAGGAGTGAATAATCAAAATCATGGTATATCTCTAAAGGAAATACTAAAAACAAATTGCAAGAAACTAACTCAAAATAGGTGGTTTGTTCAAGGGAAACAAAATATAACGATTTCCACCTAACAACAAAATCATAGAGATCTAATTTCTCCCCCACCCCTTTTTATTTTTTATGTTTTCTTTTTTTTTTGGTCTTTTTCATATTTGATAAAGCTTGAAAAAGAATAAGAATGATAAAATATAGTGGATGATATGAGTGTTGTAAGGTGTGCAACTACATTCCAAGAACATGAAATAGACCTGTGAAGAGAAAGAAATTAATTTGGTGTGAAAGTTATATACACTCATTAACATGTTTCCTCTAGGGATATGGGGTTGAAACTACAAAATATATGGATGCAAATAGAAAGTGATGAAAGTGAATGAAATGGTGGTGAACATACGGAAGAAAATTGCAGTGCTCCCAGTCCTACTATAAAATAATGGAATGAGAACTAGATGACAAAAAAGTGCTACATTAGGGAAAGCCATCATAGGAAATATCTTCCATTGGAGAAGTGGAAATTGAAAATAGAAAAGGCTTATGCACCAACATCTAATGGGCCCAAATCTATGGTAAACCGGGGAGGAAAAATGTTTAAATGAATCATAACATAGGGAAAGACTAAAACTATGCGCAAGAATTAGAATATAATTGACTAATGTATAAAGCATGATTCCTAAGCAATCAGGAATCCAACTCAAAATCCTACAACCAAGAAGCAACAATAATAATATCATATCTCAAAAATCCAAAACAAGAGATCTATTGTAGGAATATTTTCAACCTTGATATATTCAATGACATCCTTCTCAACAACAAATTCTATTATTGAAGACTCAACACTGCCAAAGTTTTAGGATCTACAAAAAATATCAAACTCATAAGGAAAACCAAATCTAAAATCACTTATGGAGTATATGGAAATAAAATCATCATCACAAGGGTCTAAGGATATACTGAAAAATATAGTAGACTCAAAAACATCAAATTATGAGTGTTGGTTGTGGAGCATGATTATCTTCCTGATTCAATGAATTATTAAACAATTTTGTTTTGCATGTAAATGGGCATATGACTTTAAGACATGGTTAGGAATGCATACCCCTGGTAAATTATTGGTAAAGTCTATATGTAAACCTAGGTGGAAAAAAAGGGGGAGCATGTGGGACTCCCAAATGCCTTGGTTATATACTTTAAGGGAGATTGGGCCTAGTGTTGAGTGGTGAAGGCTCACTTGGCTAGTTTGGCCAAATTTGGTCAAGGGAAACCCCAATTCAAGTTCAAAGGAGGGAATGTTAAGATAAACTTGACTCGGTAAAATATTCAAATCTATTTTAAGTAAACAAATGGTTTTTGGTCCCATGGTATTGGTGACCCATGGATTTTGTGTCTCGTGGTTTTTGTGTCCCTTAGTATTATTCTCATGGATTACATGTAATGAATCCTTTAAGAGGCTTCATATACTTTATTATAGTGTGCGTGTATTATGAGAGAGAATGGTAAAAAGGGGAAAAGAGATTGTAAAGAGGAGTGAAGAGGAAGTTACAACAAGTGTGTTGTAGGTTGTATCCCTTTACCTTGTTGGAAGGAATAAAAGGACTGGAAATTTGTTTATGGACGTAGCCCACATTAAGTGAACCACATATATGTTTTGTCTCTTATGTATTGTTCTCTTATGTATTTTATATTTTCATTCCTTTAATTTTAATTTATCTGTGATTTATTTCCTAACAACTAGTATCAGAGTTGAAGGTTTGTTTGGATGATAAAATTGAAAGAAAGAAGGGTTCCTGGTTTGAGTGGGAGTAATGGTGGAAGAAGGAAATTTTAAGGTTGAGAATTTTAGCTGCTAAAACTACCAGCTATGGATGAAAATGGAGGAATATCTGTGCCAGGAGAATTTGTTCTTACCATTGGGAAGGATAACAAAGAAGACAATGACTATGAAATATTAAGAATGAGATATTCTTAATAGAAATACACTAGGATCAATACGATTGTTCATGGAAGAATCAATGGCCTTCAAAATTTAAAAAAAGAAAAGATGAAAAAATATATGATGAAGGAATTCACTAGAATGTGTGAAAACCCTCAACCTCCAACAAGGTATTTTTATGAAGCATTTATTTAATATGAAGATGTCAAAAGGTGGGTTTGTTGTGGATCATTTAAATGAGTTTAACACAGTCACAAATCAGTTAAGTTATTTAGGAGTAAAATTTCATGATGAGGTTAGGGATGTTTTGATTTTGTGCTCATTTCCAGAAATCTGGAATAGCTTGGTCATGGCTATGAGTAATTATGTCTCTATTTCAACACTTTAAAGTTTAATGATGTTGTTGGTGTTATCCTTAGCGAGGACATGTGATGGAAAATCACAGGTGAGACATCAAGTAATGATTTGATTTTGGAGAATAGGGGAAGACAAAGGGAGAGAGGAAAGAGAACAAGGAATTGTTGAAATTCTAAGAAGGACAGATCCAAATCCAGAGGGAGATTTGAATGTTGGGATTGCTAAAAGAAAGGACACAAGAAGAAAGATTGTTGGTTTCTAAAAAGAAAACAAGGAGATGGACAATAAGGAAATAATCAGGAAGAAAATGTAATAGGTTATGTGTTGCAAAATACTTTAATACTTTCATTAGATAATATTATTGATTTTTTGGTTGTAGACTCGTGAGCTTCATTTCATGCTGCACCCCATACAAAATATTTTCAATATTATGTTTAGGGTGATTTTGGTCATGTTTATTTTAGTGGTGACATACCATGTAAAATTGTTGGAAAGGGTAAGATACAAATAAAATTGTTGAATGGAAACCAAAGGTTACTAAAAGAGGTGAACCATGTTACTGATTTGAGAAGAAATATAATTTCAGTATGGAATTTGGAAAGTGAATGTTGTATAGTTATATTTATAGATAATTTGTGGAAGGTCATTAAATGATCACTATGAATAGCAAAAGGGGAGACAGTAGGTACATTGTATCATTGTACTGGTAATGTTGACTCTTCTATTTCTTTAATTTCTATATGAGCTGATACAACATTATGGAATCATAGGATTTGGAACATGAGTGAGAAGGGGATGTAGATTCTCCACTCAAGGAATTTGTTTCCATATTTGAAGCAAGTTGATTTTGACTTTTGTGAGCATTGTGTTTGTGGAAAACGTCAGAGAGTCATATTTCTTAGATTAGAGAAGGAAACGAAGAGCAAAAAGTTAGATCTTGTACATACAGATGTATGGGGACCATATCAAGTATTATCTCTTGACGACTCTTATTATTATGTTACTTTTTTTGATGATGTGACTAGGGAAACTTGTGTTTATTGCATTCGAAAAAAAAATTCTTGTTTTTTATATTTTTAGGAAATGAAAATCTTTGGTTGAGAATGAGATATGAAATAAGATGAAGTTTATTAGATCAGATAATGGAGGTGAATATTGCAACAATAAGTTTGATAGTTACTATTCATACCATGGAATTCATAGAGAGATTACAGTTCTAGGAACACCATAAGTAAATGATGTGTCATAAAGGATGAACATGAAAATCATGGAGCATGCAAGGAGTATGAGATTGCATGCAAGATTTCCCTTACAGTTTTGGGTAGAAGCCATGTATACTATTGTTTACTTGATAAATAGAGGGCCTTCAAGTTCCTTGGATGATGTCATTCTAGAGGTGGCATGGATAGGTTAAAATATAAACTACTCATTTCTGAAGATTTTCAGTTGTGAAGCTTTTGTTCATATTGATAGAGAAAATAAAACAAAGCTTGAGGAAAAATCCAAGCGTACTTTTATTGCATATGGAGTTAATGATTTTGGTTATCTCTTATTGGATTATGGAAATCAAAAAATCATTAGGAGTAGAGATGGGGTATTCAATGAGAAGGTCTTGTACAAATATCAGTTGCAGGTAAAGAAACAAGAAAAGAAAAACACGTAATATAGAGTGTTTGATGAAATTGTAGAAAATGAAATCTTGTAGGTGCTAGAAAATCAAAATGTTCAACAACAACAATAGAAAAAGGAACCTCAAACTATTGCAAGTGTTCCTAAAATATCTACCAGGATAAGTAAACCCACTCAATGATACTCTCCTTCAATGCATTATTAATTGTTGACCTATTCTAGTGAACCAGAAAGATATGAAGAAGCAGTGTAGGTAGAAACCAAAAAGAAGTGGGAGTAAGGAATGAAAGAGAAGATGAAATATTTGGTACATAACCAAACTTAGGACTTAGTTCTATTTCTTGCAGGTAAAAGAGAATTGCAAAATAAATGGGTTTACATGTTGAAGGAAGAAGATGGAGGCAAAAAGAGGTACAAGGCCAAACTTGTTGTAAAAGGGTTTGCACAAAAGAAAGATACATATTTTAATGAAATTTTTTCTTCTTTTGTAAAATGACTTCAATTAGAACTATTTTAATTCTAATGGAAACATAATATTTTCATCCAGAATAGTTATATGTAAAGATAACTTTTCTCCATGGGGATTTGGAGGAAGAGATTTATATGCAACAACCACATGGGTATGAGGTAAAAGGAAAGGATAAATTAGTATGCAAGTTGAAGAAGAGATTGTATAGCCTAAAGAAAGATCCAAGGTAGTGGTGTTTGAAATTTGATAGCTTTATGACAAAACAAGGTTATATTAGATGTCATTCTGAACACTGTGTTTATTTTAAGAGACTAGATAATGAAAGTTACATTATCTTGTTATTGTATGTAGATGAGATGATTGTTACAAAGTATAACATGAAAGATATAAATGTGCTCAATTTTTTTTTATCTAATCCATTTGCGATGAAGGATTTGTGTGCTACAAAGAAAATCCTTGGTATGAGAATAACATGAGACATTATTTCAAGGTGAGTACATAGAGAAGGTGTTGAAATTTTTTAAAATGCAAGATGAAAACCAGTTAGTACACCTTTGGCTAACCATTTCAAAATGTCTAAGGATATATGTCTCAAGACATATGAGGGGATAAAATACATGTCCAAGGTTCCATACTCATCGACTATTGGTAGGTTGATGTATGTTATGGTGTGCACAAGCCCAAATATTTCACATATAATGGGCGTTGCGAGTATATGAACAATCCAAGTAAAGAGAATTGGAAGGAAGTAAAGTGAATTCTCACATATTTGAGAGGTACCACTACTCATGAATTATGTTTTGGAGGTTTAAACACTATTCTATAGGGATACACTGATTCAAATATGGCAAGTGATATAAACAACAAGAGGAGCACCACATGGTATCTTTTTACTATAGGTGGAACAACGATAAGTTAGATTTCGAAATTGCGAAAGGTTGTTTCACTTTCAACAATAGAAGTAGAGTATGTTGCTACGACATAGGATAGTAAAGAGATGATTTGGTTACAAAGGTTTATGGATGAATTGGGAAAGAATAAGGAGAATAATAGGTTGTACAGTGAGAGATACAATGCCATTCATCTTGCAAAGAACTCATCCATCCACTAAGAAAAAATGTATACAACTTAGGTACCATTTCATTCGATCAATTTTGGAAGATGGACAGTTCAAGTTGGAAAATATACACACTAGAAAAAATCCTACAAACATGTTAATGAAGGTAGTAACCAGGGAGAAACTAAGTTCCTTTTCAGTTTTGGTGGCCTTCAATTAGAATGGTGAAGATGATAAACTTGCTAGGTCCAAATATTGGAGCATAGTCTAGAAAGTGCAATAGCGATCTAGTTGTTGTGATTAGTCTCCAAGTGGGAGATTGTTGGTTTCAGAGCCTGATTATCTTCCTGATTCAATGGGTTGTTCAAATTTGTTTTTGGCATGTAAATGGGCATATAACTATAATACCTAGTTAGGAGTGCATACCCCTATTAAATTATCAGTAAATTCTAGATGTAAACCTAGGTTGAAAAAAATGAGGATTGGGTGGGATTCCCAAATACCTTGGTTATATACTTTGAAGGAGGTTGGGTCTGGAGGTGAGAGGTGAAGGCTCACTTGGCCAGTTTGGATAGATTTTTTCAAGGGAAACTCCAAGTCAAGTTTAAAGGGGGGAATATTAGGATAAAAATGAATTGATAAAAGAGTCAAATATATTTTAAGTAAACAAGTGTTTTTTGGGCCCATGTTATTGGTGACCCATGGTTTTTGTGTCCCATGGTTTTGGTATCCCGTAGTATTATCCCTGTGGATTAAATGTAATGAAGTCTTTAAAAGGATTAGGATACTTCATTATAGTGTGCATGTAGTATGAGATATAATGGTAAAATGGTGGAAAGATTCTATAAAAAGGAGTGAAGAGGAAGTTATAGTGGGTGTGTTGTAGGTTGCATCCATTTACTTTGCTAGAAGGAATAAAATAAGGACTGGAAATTTCTCTGTGGATGTAGCCCACAATCTATGAAACATGCATATGTTTAATCTCTTGTGTATTGTTCTCTTATATATTTTATTTCCACATTGCTTTAATTTTTATTTCTCAATGATTTATTTTCTAACAATGAGGATCTATGACTAGAGAAATCAAACCTAGAAATAAAATGTGAGGATATATGACCAGAAAAATCAAACTCAAAAGAAAGACCAATTTGTAGATGGATGAAAAAATACAAAGACTCATAAATTCCAATTTTCGAGGATATACAACCGAAGTTATTAGACTTGGAATGAAAACCAAAGTTAGATTCAAATGGAAATGGGTCCAATCTAGTGAGATGATCTTTGGAAAGGATGGAAATATCCAATGGAATGTAAAAATAAATCATATCCTCCAAGAGAGATTAATTTTAGGGAAGAACATCATACCATGGAGAACATATGTCAAAACATTCACTTGAACCAACAAGGGGGAAGACTAGTTCCAATGCGCCCATAGGATAAATCACCTAGTCAATTGACAAAACCAAGTTCCAAGAAGGTGAGCATGAATAAAAAGGATCCTTCTTAGTATAAATTGAATGCAGGGGATGCAAGGTGACACAATTAACCCATGGTGGGGTAGTGTCTAATGAAACAATAGAGACATATAAAGGGACAAAATGGTCTAAATTTGAGTAAGGATGAGGATCACCAAATGCAAGTTGGTCAATAGAGACAATGCTTCCATTGAGAGGGAAATGCATCACATGAAAAAATGTGGACACGAAAACATTCATATAGTACATGTAATCATGCCCAATGAAAAAATTTGAGTCTAATGGACCTTCTATAACTAGAACATCGACAAAAAAAATATTCCCTCTTAATCAGATATGCAATTGAGGAAGAATCCATTGGGGTTCACTAGGTCTTCTATCCGAGGATAGATACTAACTATTAATTGACATAAGGTTGTGATAATCCAAACCTTTCCAAGCATATGAGGATAAAAAAATAATAGATGTTATTTCATCTACAACACATTGATGAGTGGTGCATGAATTAACTTCAACCCTTATTTGAAAAGATGTAGAAGAAGGAAGGTGTGACTCAACTAGATTGTTCCAATAAAAGGAAATGATGTTATATTATAGATATCACACTTGAAGTGAATGGAATTTCCCCTTGTCTAGAAGGTTCTAAATGAGAAGTAAATAAAACTTGAGTGGTAGTCACATCACTCTCCAAGGGGAGACTATGATTGACTGAAGATTGCATCAACTCATCCACTTCATCAACCAATGGTTGAATGGGCTACTGGAGAATCATAGATTGTTTAAGAAAAAAATACCCTTGAGGTGAGGACCATAATCTTTGTACCTTGGAAGGGTAGGGCATAGATGAGTAACATGATCTCTATTGTAAATATTTCAAGGAAACTTAGGCTTACATCCTATTCATCTAGATTTCTCAATAATATTAATACTTGCAACATGGCTTACATTGGATAGTTGTTTGCCCCAAGCATGAATTGAATTGGTTTCCATATTTCCCTCAACATGAATTGCATTGGCTAGTGCATTTCCCCCTTGTCTCTACTTCTTGTTCTTTTTCTTCCTCTTCTTATTCCTATTATACTTTTGGATACTATCTAAGCTAGGGGAAACACTTTCTCTAGATGAGGTAAAATAAGGAGGAAATGATTTCACTTGAGAAAGAAACAAGGAGTACAAATTAGTTTTATTCTCTTGACATAAGTTTCTTACTCAAGAAGCATTAGGAACATTCGACACATTTGGAGTGGAAACAACCAAATTGATAATCCCATTGTGAATCCAAGAAGATTCAAATTAACCACCATACGACACCAATGTCTCAAAACAAAGGAAAAGCACAAGCATCCCCTTGAAAAGGGGTCCCTTGGTCGATACCTCTAGGGACATCACCCATAAATTTTGATTCTAAAATAAAAATTATACAAGGCCTTCTATGGGGTCAAAAAGTTACAATCAACACACACTTATGAAATACTCTCTAAGATTCAACCAAGAAAACAAACTCTTTGAAAATTCAAACTAGGGCGTCTAAGACCTTGAATCCAATTAGTGAAGAGATAAAGGGAGGGCCTTTCCAATATCATCCTAGGAGGATGAGGGCCCAAGACTAGCTGGTGAAGGTGTGGGGAATAGTTATAATAACCCTCCATGAATAAATCACCCATGTTGCAATCCCCCTCATGAAGACGAGAAACCTCCAAAGGAGCTGAGATCGAGATATATTATTTTATCCAAGTACTACAAACACTTCCGACTTGCATTCTTTTTTCAGGAACCTAGGATGAGTCACTAAGGATGCCACTTCTTGATTGGTAGCATGGGAATAATCATGAGTAAAGCTTATATGGTTGGCCAAAAATATAGGTTAAGTTTTGTAATTGTAACTTCCAAAAGAAGGTGTCACTTTGAGTAACATGCAAACTTATCTTGATGTTCCCAAATATTGCGTCCACCCATTAAACGAAGTGTCAGGGGATAATCTTGAGACTTGAACTAGATTGACGACTTAATGCTTAATGCGTATGTAAAAGACACTTTCCTAACAATTACCTTTCACTACTAATGCACTTTGTCACTCTTTATTCAATGTTAGTTTCATTTTCATATCCTTAGATAATTCACTTTCCAATCCTACAACCAAGGCCCTACAAACCTAAACTATTGGTTTTCTATCAAGAGAAAAACAAGTCTAGTTTATTTTAGTTATTAACATTTCTTATAATGTCATTTTTACTTGGAGGGATGTGAAAGTGAGAAAAAGATAACGTTGGAAAATGAAAAAAATAAAAAAAGACAATGTTCTGAATGAAAACATTACTTTAGTCTTGAAAAAATATTTGAATTCAAAAAAAATTTAAAAAAATTATAAAAACCAAGTGAATATTTTCAAACCCTAAATGCAATGCAACTTTTTCAAGAAAACTGTTTGAAATCAATGCAAATAATTCTTGTTTATTTTCATGAGAGGATGCTAATAAAATCCATCTAATCTTTTTTTTTAAATGCAACCACTCCCAAAATGCATCAAACTACTTAAGAGATTTCTTAGTAAAGCTGTTAGCGCTTGAGATGTTCTAATGACTGCCTTATAACTATCCCAAGCACATCTTCAAATTGATTATAGGGTTTTAAGTGATATTGGTGGATCAGGTGGACAAGGTTAAGAAGAACACTAAGCAGAAAATTGGGATTGAATTGGGATTGACGTGTGTAATTTCAATGATCAAGGCCATTGGGTATGTATTCATTTGTCCATATTTTGTGGATCATAGGCAATTGAACTAAATATCAAACAAAACAGTCATTATAATGAAAGATGGAAGAACAAGAAAACAAACATGAATCACAAGATACCTATGCTAGATCGACTTTGCACATTCATGAGATAGAATATCCACTAAACATAAATGATTTCAGAGGAATGAATAATGATACTTGAACAGATCACACAAATAAATGAGATAGAATATCCACTAAACATAAATGATTTCAGAGGAATGAATAATGATACTTGAACAGATCACACAAATAAATGATAGACAAATACAATGAGGATTCACTGCATAAGAATCTCCTATTTGTGGACAACTATTGATGCTCAACAACTGTAATGTAGTCTAAGTAAAAGAGTAAAAATGAAAAAAAAAACAAAGATTATTACAGACTGATAACAAATCTCTCAAGAATATCTGATAGCAAGGAATGACAAAGACACATTCCCTCATGATTGCAATAATGAACACACAATCTTCTTTCCCCAAAATCTATCTCTTGGACCCTCTTGATCGAAACCCCCCTATCTACATTCAAAATCCTAGAATTTATAACCATTTACAGTATCCGGGTTGTTATCAGCTTTAGGGAATAAAATATATCAATAAAATAAAAATAAATGGAATATCTGATTTGTGGCAAGAGATCTGGAGCTACTCGATCTTCTTCCTTCTAATCTGGAACCACTGAAGTGAATTCCTGGAAATCTGTGATTGAATGTCAAATTTAGGCTGATGGATCAATTATCGAGAAGGCTCACAAATTTGATTAATTATTCATATAATCGCTTCACCGATGCATGCATTTAGCATTTAGGTATTCTTCCTTGGGTGCTCGCCTTTGACACTTGCACTCGGGCGTTGGTGTTATGACTATAGTGTTTGGTCATGACACTTGCAGACTGGTCTGCATAACACATGGACTCTCTCTCGGTGCACTTTGACACTGCGTTGATGTTTGGTGGCACTTGTTAATGAAACTTGGTGATGTCTCAAAGTATGGATTTAGAATTAAGACTTGGTTGAGTGCCAGACCCAACATTGCCCAAAACAAAACTTCCTGCAACAAGCTTTGTTTAATAACCTGCTGATTTCACTACAGGAAGTTAAAACTTCCCAAGAAATGCTTGCGACTTTCCTAAAGTAAACTCGCAATTGAATGAAACAATTATTGAGAATAGTCGCATGAGAGAGGTAGGCAAGGAAAAAAAAACAACAACTTTTGGCTAAAAAACTTGAATTCTTCTTAATCCTAAATCAACTGATGAATTTTTAACAGCATGCAAGAACTTAAACTAGGGCTTGAACAAAAACCAAATAGAGAGAATTCAAAATCCTCTCCGGTGGAGTTGCCAATTTTGTTGAAGGGAAAATCTACCTACACCAATGAATTTCCTCGATGAGTGGATTGAGATCATTGATAGAAATTCAAATAGGTGTTAACTATTTTTTCCGAAGGTTCACATTTATCATAAAAAACATCGAATGAGCATATAAATATAGTTTTAATCAATGGTTTTCCTCGATTGTGCATGCAAGTATGTTGATCTGTTTCTTGCTCCAGACTCTTTAGTAACTTGCATGCAAATCAAACAAGCAAACAACCATCCTCATTTCCAATATAATATTCCAAATAAATCATATGGATTGAATGAAATCATGAAATCCTATCTAATATTAAATTAAATTAATCCTCCTATGAGCTACATAAGTCATATATGATAATAATGGGAAAACACACCATAGTTGGTGGGAAAGAAAGTATATCTATATTATAAATGTAAAAAGATGACAACAAGTACCTCGATCTCACTAAAGTAGCTCCTTATTAAAAGTCTGGTCCTCTTTTCCTTGGCCACAAGTAGTCAACTCTCCATCAAAATTATTGCAACTTTACTTTGGTAGAGTGGCCACAAGGCGACTAGAGAGCTCTACACAAAGTACAATCAATGCTTAAAGTACAATTAACGCTTAGAGAACCAATGAATGGTTTTTCTCAAGAAGAAATAAAACCAAAGAAAAAGAAAACCTCAAGTCGTAATTTCTCCAGAGTAATAACACCTTCTCTTTTCATACCTTGTTTCATCCCTAGGATCCCCTATTTAGTTTTGTATGGAGGTGATATAATTGAGGGAGGGTGAATTGCATGCCATACAAGTAACTAGGAGTGATACAATAAAGGAATTGTATGTCATACCAATGACTTCCATGCATAAAATCCACTCATATCTTATGAATTATGCACATTTTCTAACTTTTTGGGTTATTCTAATGGAATTCATGGATTTAATATGGGAAACCAATGAGAAACTCATGAATATTACTAGGATAACCCATGAGCATATAGTAAAATTATGAAATAAAGTTGGAGACGATCTAGCAATTGAGGAAAAATGTGTGTGATTATCCTAGCTCAACTGATTTGATCAAGGGTGACTAAATATAAGTATAACAAGTAGTAATGGTCTAGGGAAAGCTTTCTTCCCCCTCCGTATGCTCTAGTTATGCCCATTATTTCTTGGAGTATTCATAGGGCATGCTAATAGTCTCTAACTATGTAATAGTTGTGGTCGTAGCATAGTAGGCCAAATAAAGTATGTATGAGAGTAGAGGTAGTTGTAGAGTGTGCATATATGGGGGTCATATTTTAAGCCATGTTCATGGGATTAGGGATTTCATAGTTGTACTAATATTTCTACCAATATTCTTGGTAGGGAAGGACTCAATGATTAGCCATGCTAAGGTTATGGTGAACAATAATGATAGGGGTTGAGGCACTGCCTCCCAATCCAATAAAGGTTAACTTTTTGGTGGTATTTAATAGTTGGACATAGATGATGAGTCATGAAATTGACATCTTTTACTACCCTTTTTCCCTTACTTTTAATTATTTTTCGCTTACCCATAACCATGTTTTAGTTCATTTTAATTATTTTATGTGGGATTGAAGCTCAAGTCGTTTTCTATTTTCATTTCTTTAGTATTTCATTTGAATTCTTGATTAAACATTTGAAAGAATTTCTCTTTGAAAAATGGATTAGTTTGTTGATTGTTGTAGGATCAATTGCCACTTGTTGCAGACCCCATATCAAAAGATCCATAAACTAGGACTTTGCATTTTTTGGTATGGCGCATCATCAAGTCAAAATAGACATATCCACAAAAAATATCAACAATCCATATCATATTCTGAGAGATATCAATGATTTACCATAATTGTAGTAATATTCTCTTGCTCCAAATTCATAAGGTCAATATTTCTATTTTCCAAAATATATTTCAGCAATCGATTGCTGGATCATGGTTTTGACACATTTTGTACTTGTCGGTTACCATTTTTGACCACATTTGCCTCGCCTATGTACCAGGTTATTACCCTTCTTTCCATGTTTTCATGTATACTTAAAGCCAAACACCCTTGAAAAGCTAGAAGAGGTAAATATTGTATGTTCTTGCTGATTTCGTATGTATTTGATTAATTAGATTGAATTTTTGGAACATGTTTGCTAATGATTTCTTTCTCAACTCATTTTTGGTACTTGTGTTCACTTCTGGTACTGATAGTTCATTCTGGTATTGACGATTCATTTTAGTACCTGTTGACATTCATTGATATAGTTTTGAGATTCCTATTACAGATCAACCACCTAGGTTTTGAAGAGGACCAATTAGAGAATGTGTGGTGTTCATGACATCACACCTAGTCTCTCTTCTTGAGGTGAAATCCTTTGGTCAAGTGTGCAGTTGATTCCCTTCTTGTATCAACAATTAATGCATGTCCAGATCCTTATAGCATTCCTGTTGAAATAAGTCCATAATATTTTTAAACATCAATTCTAAACTCGACCAAGAACAACGGGAACAACTAATGCATGTATTACAAGAGAAATATTGTGCATTTGCATGGGATTATAAGGACATACGTGGAATTCATCTTAAAACTTTTCTACACCACATTTACATTCAAGAGAATCCTAGGCCTATTAGGCAACCACAATGTCGCATGAACCCTGCTTTGAAAGACATTGTAAAAGAAGAACTACAAAAGTTACTATGCCAACTTTATAATCCAATTTCTGATAGTAAGTGGGTATCCCTACTTGTGGTGGTACCTAAAAAGAATGGAAAATGAAGGATCTGTATCATTTCTAAGAGATCAATAAAGAGACACTAAAAGACTATTTTCCGCTATCATTTATTGATCAGGTGTTGCATACTTTATCAGGTAAACAATACTTTTGTTTTCTTGACAATTTTAATGGTTACAACCAAATCCAAATTGCACTGAAAGATAAAGAAAAAACTAGATTCATGTGCCCATGGGGGATATTTTCCTACAGAGTCTTGCCATTTTGTTTATGCAATGCTCCCACCACCTTTCAATGAGTAGTATTGCGTATTTTTTCGAATTTAATTAATGAATGTATAGAAATTTATATGGATGAGTTTTTATTCTATGGTGATACTCTTAAATGAGCACTTGATAACCTAAAAAGAATTATGATTATATGTCAAGAAACTTACCTCGCTTTAAGATACAAGAAGTGTCAAATGTTGTCCACAGAGGATATTGTTCTCAGTCATCACATTTCTTGTGTAAGTATCAAAGTAGACCCAACCAAATGGAAGTCATAATGATCCTTCCACCACCATAGTCACATAAAGAGGTAAGAAAATTTTTTGGTCACGTTGGGTATTACAGAAGATTTGTTGAAAATTTTACTAAAATAGCTACACTCATGTTTAAATTACTCTCTAAAGATGTTGATTTTTCTTGGGAATCACATTGTCAAACTGCTTTTGAGGTTTTGAAGGAAACACTATGTACGACACAAGTACTTAGGGGATCAAATTGGTCCCTTCCTTTTCACATTTTTACAGATTCCTTGGACACAACTCTTGGAGTTGTCTTAGGAAAAAATAAATTTCAACTATCTTAAGCCATTTATTTTATAAGTAAAAATATAACACCAACTAAGTTTAATTACAATGTCACTAAGAAAGAATTTTTAGTTCTGTATGCTATAAGGAAGTTTAGAAATAACATAAGAAGCTATGAAGTATTCATCCATACCAATCATTCCTCCATTCGATTTTTAATGAAAAATAAATTACTAATGGTAGGATTACAATATGGACGTTATTATTACCAGAGTTTAATATTACTATTGTAGATAGACATGGAAAAGAGAATCTGGTTGCATATTTTCTTTCCAGGATTCATAATGAAGGTGAAATTAGTAATGTGGATGATAACTTTTATAACAAATAATTATTTGTTGTCTATACTAACTCTTTGTGGTTTGTAGACATAAATAACTATTTAGATACAAGAAATTTTTCCCAACACCTCTCCTCGCAAGAAAAGAAAAAAATTGTCAAGCTTAGTGCTACCTGCTCATGGATTGGGGGAGACATTTTCCATACCAAACCAGACCTAATCATTAGGAGATGTGTACGGGAGGATGATATTTTGATATATTTCCAAATTTCCATGATGAACCATGTGGAGGCCACTTTTCTAAAAGAAGGTCTTCTTACAAAGTAATTCATCTAGGGTACTACTGACCAATTCTCTTTAAATATGCTAAAAAGTAAGTTAGAAGTTGTGACAATATCCAATGGATGAGAAGACTAGTACAAGCCAATGATATTCCCTTGCAACCACAGGTACTTATCAAGCCCTTTGAAAAATGGAATCTAGACTTTGTAGGGCCAATATCTCCCACATCACGAAAGAAAAGGTATATTTTAGTTTGTACTGATTACATCACTAAATGGGTAGAAGAAATTTTTTTGTAACGAGCTAGTGGAAAATCAGTTGTATATTTTTTTTTCGAGGATATTTTTACTCTTTTTGGTGTCCCAAGTGAGATTGTGATAGATCAGGGAGCACATTTCATGTCTAATTTGGTGCATTCCGTTACCCAGCAGTACCATATAAAGCTCTGAAAATACTCTCTATACCACTCATTGGCTAATGGACAAGTGGAGTCCACCAATAAGGTGTTGGAAGCCATTATGACCAAGATGGTATAATTACATCATAGATATTGGGTAGATAGACTTCGAGAGGCACTTTATGCCTATATGATAGCATGGATAAGTACCATTGGATTTACACCTTACGAGTTGGTTTATGACAAGAAGGTTCTCCTTCCCATTGAGTTCCAAGTAAAAACTTTCAGAACAACCATACAATTGGGTATAGACTTGTCAGATTCTTAGAAACAAAGAGTGGCACAACTTAATGAGTTGGATGAAATCCGGAAGGATGCCATGCAACATACCATTCTTTTCCAGGAGAAATGAGCAAAGTGGCATGACAAAATTATTAGAAAGAAGTAATTCAAGCTAGGTGACTGGGCCCTCCTCTTTGACTTTAAATTCTAGAATTTCAAGGGTAATCTCACTACATGTTGTTTGGGGCCCTATGAGGTCATGATTATCTTTGATAACGACTCAATGAGAATTAATAAAATTGATGAGGATCAAATTTATTTTTTGGTTAATGGTAATAGGTTGAGATTGTATCATAAACCTCTGTTCAAGGAAGAGTTTGTTCATGATATTTTGTAGCATTCAGAATTGGAGGTTGTGAGAAGTGGATCTTATTCCCCCTCTTCAACCTCTACTTGAGTATTTTCCAATTTTTTGGATGTGTGTGTGTGTGTGTAAAAAAAGAAAAAAGAATAAAAGTAAAAAAAAAAAATGAAAAAAAAGTAAAGACAATTTCAGTCTAGTTATGAAAATCAACTTGTCGGCATAACTAGACATAGGCTTGATCGAAAACTAGATTACTGACGTGTAGGTCCACAATAAAATTTTTCATAGGGTTATTGGATATACCTTGTATTATTCAAAATATTATGTTTTCTTCTCATTTTATATTATGGGTGATTCATTAAGACCCTCCTTCTAATATACCTTATCTCATCGACTTCAACACATTATATAGGACTAAGGTTAGAGATATTTATAGTACATAAAGGCTTGCATACATTAATGGAAGGTTCTCTTGTTGATGACAATGTGGATTCCTCAATGCCCACTATTTATCAGATCTTGTAGGTGACTCAACTTCATATCATCCATTTGTACCTAGGAAGATGTACCAGAGCACCTTGACACTCATTGACATTAATGGTGAGTAGTCTCGCATTGGTTAACAACATTCATTATTGAATGGTAATTCAATGATTTCTCTCTATGTTAAACTTCAAAAAAAATATTCACATAGATAGAATTGTTTCAAGATTTGGGTTTCAGTGAGTATTATATGGTTTGTGATACTGATAAAAATTTGCAACGTGTGAATAAAAGGGGAATGATAAGGCAGTTAGAATAGACTAATTTTTTCAAAACGAGTAGGTTATTTGTTTCTTTGGAAGATATTTTTTTCAGGGATTAGATCTCTTCCTTGTTATAGATCTTGAGACATAGTCTTATTTTGACTCTCCACCAACTTGCTTCATTGCTCTAGCTGCAACTACATTTCTTTTCTGAGAGTTGTAAGTTTTCACAGTTAGAAGACAGTGTAGAATATATTCACAGTTATCATCATTCAATACTTATTGATTATTTTTCTTCCTTATTTTGTCTAATCCAAACTAGTCACTACCTCTTTATCTATGATATTATCAACATTCACTGCAACTCATCTCCAACTCTTTTTACACTCTTCATTCTTAACAAGCCTTTTCACTTCTCCATACTCACTCTAGGTTTTTTGCGTTTCTAATTTCATCATTATATTAGATTAACATATCATAATATGATCTTAAATTTCCAACATTATTACCTTTTATTAAATATTAATCCACGCCATCACCTTTTAATATTAATCTACACCATCACCCTTATATTCAATTTTAAATTATCTTCATTATTGTCATATTGTATTATTATACAATTATCATATAATTATCATCTTTCAATACGACCTGATACTTTTTCTGCGTCTTTTTTTCAAATCCAAACACATCACTACTTCATCATCTATGATATTATTAACATTAAGTTCAACTCATCTCCACCTGTTTTTACACTCTTCAATCTGAACGATTATTTTTTTTCTTTTGGTATTTTCTTTTGTCCACTAATTATTTTTTCACCTTGAATTTATCTCAAAGGCCATGTTGATTTGGTAATTAATTCTTTTTAATCGCAACGACCATTTTGAATTTGGCATTCCTTTACCTAATTCTTACTCAATGATCATTTCCCTATATTAAAATACAAGACCTCAACACTTGTTTCCTACATATGATATTTTTGTTGTCCCCGATGAGGGGTGTGTTGAGGAAAAGATATGAAATGATCTTACTCAAGCATTTTCAGACTCTGCTTGGCTAGAGAAAGTAGATGGGAATATCACCCTATGTTTATAGCCAACAAAAATAACATCATAACTCATAAGTATTAATTACGAGTGCTTAGGTTAGTCTTTTATCAACAAAAAACTTGTTGGAAATTTATTTTTTATGTAATTTTCTGAACATATCAGTTGTTGAAATAAATGTAAAGATAGAAGTAAATTCACCAAGATAATAATCAAGATAGATGAGACATAAATAAATCCTTTATTCCATTCAAATTTACCAAAGATTCATTTTTCTTTACAAAATCTCATGCATAAATTTTGGACCAAAGTCGAACTTAGACATCCCCGATGGAACATACAAAAGGACCTCTGACAGAAAACCAAAACTAAACTCTAGACGCTGGATCATCTTGCCACAGATTTCTTCCCACTCGACTCTGCACAATAGCCTTTGCCAGTCATGAAAATTAATTCACAACAAACAAGTCTACACAGACTATCAAAGATAGATCAACAACTCTGAAAAACAAGTGTTTGAATGATGTGATTCAACCCTGAATATTGTTGTCTACAATAAGAACCTGCTATCATAAAAGATTATTAGGCTTGTGATGAATAATGAATGAATGCAAACTGAACTATCTCAACATAAACTCAAAGAGAAAACCTTAGTATGCTTCTGCTTCTATCCTCCCTTGTTCCTCCCATTCCTTTTGCTTTTAAACAAATTAGAATTGGTTGAAGTAGTTGAACCAACTCATTAGTTAAGTTAATTAAAAGACTCAACTAACTTTAGTTAGGGGGAAAATCACTAATCATAATAAGGGTTATAATTGAATAATAACTAGTAGGTGGGACCCCTTGTGACTCCCATAAGCTTATGATAGTCATAACATAACTATTAGTTAAGAAAATCACACCTCCTTGAGACTCCCATCCATATATTCACATCCGTTAATTTAGCTCATGATGTTTTGAATTATTTTCAAAAAACATTACTCATATATCCATAATAAAACATACTTTCCAAACATTCCTGAAGTCAACTGCCACCAATAATAGATAAAATAAAACTCAAAAGCCATATTTTCCATTTTGTGAGGCCATCTTTCCTTTGCTGATCATATGAGAACAATTGTCCTTCCAATGCAAGTGGAAATACACAGATTTACCAGAATTATCTGAAGATGTGAAAGGGACAGTAGCAACCTTTGTTAATGTTTATGCCATTATTATAGTTCTTTTCATTTCAATAGATAAGAGAAACATAAGAACAAGATCACTAAGAAATACACATTCACAAGAGACACAACATTTATCCTGGGAA
>JZKD02S1977595.1:1433877-1445803 GCA_000966675.3 Picea glauca | reverse complement strand
CCTCTAGGGGAAGAAAACCCAGCAAAAAATTCCTTATCATAAATTGCCAATACAATGTTCAAGAGATAACTCAAACCAATACAGATAGTCCTCTCCAAAAGATGCACCACTCTTCCCCCTCTCTCTTTTGCCGGTAATAGATCAGAACTTGTCTCTCAAACTGAGCAAGTGAGTTGTGATCAAATGAGGCACTAGCCTCCTGTATTTATACAAGTTCTGGCATGTGTGAAGTGTCTCTTCACTCACAGGGCCAGATTCTTAATCTGGGTGGGTAAACCCACCTTTATTATATTTCTAGGTCTTCTTATTAACTGCTGGGGCCGACTTCTTATTCTTCTTATTATAATTGTCTATTGACCAATCTGCAAAAGGGGATTTGGTCCTAATACAATTACCGACATGATTAATCCACAATGGGGATTAATCCTATAAATAAAATAGCAATAATAATAAGAATACTCTTTGCAGTTACATTATTTCAACACTCCCCATTAACAAGAAGCGTCTTCTTCAACAGCATCAGGCGAGAGAGGTCTGCATCATCAGTGGCATCAGGAGGACAATATCATCAATATCATATTGAAACATTGGCTAGCACTTTTACGAGTCATCATAAGTTTTCTTCATCGACAACATCATCATTCTTGAAAGAATGGCATCATCATCTGCATCAATATGTATCAGTAAAAATGATACCTCATCACAGCACTAGGCTGACACATCACAGTACTACACTGGCTCAATGTCACAGCTGATAAGATGGTAGCTCAGTGTTAGTCACATCTTGCTTTATGTCTAACAACAAGGTCAGAAGCAAGGAATCATCTTGCTTTACGTCTAACAACTAGGTTAGAAGCAAGGAACACATCAACATCTCGCTTTACGTCTAACAACGAGGTCAGAAGCGAGGAATCATCTTGCTTTACATATAACAACTAGGTCAGAAGAAAGGAATCACACATTATCTCGATTTATGTCTAACAACGAGGTCAGAAGAGAGGAATCATCATCATCTTTCTTTACGTCTAACAATGAGGTCAGAAGAAAGGAATCATCTTGATTTACATCTAACAACTAGGCCAGAAGCAAGGAATCACACAACGTCTTGCTTTACGTCTAACAACGAGGTCAGAAGCAATTACTCATCTTGATTTACATTTAACAGCGAGGTCAGAAGAAAGGAACATACAACATCATGCTTTACATTTAATAGCGAGGTCAAAAGAAATGACTCATCTTGCTTTACGTCTAACAGGGAGGTCAGAAGCAAGGAACACACAACGTCATGCTTTACGTCTAACAACGAGGTTAGAAGCAATGACTCATCTTGCTTTACGTCTAACAGTGAGGTCAGAAGCAAGGAACACACAACGTCATTCTTTATGTCTAACAGTGAGGTCAGAAGCAATGACTCATCTTGATTTACGTCTAACAACGAGGTCAGAAGCAAGGAATACATATATATACTCCCCCTTTCAGGGATGGTCCTTTCAGACTATACTAAGCTTATATCAAAAGTGTTCAAACTTTACATGAGATAGAGGTTTGGTCAAAACGTCAGCAACCTGTTCATCCATGCTAATGTATTGGAGCTTCAAGGCTCCTCTCTGTACCATGTTGTCGATGAAATGATAGCAGATTTCTATGTGCTTCGACCTGTCATGGAATACATGATTCTCTGTCATCTTTATGCAGCTCTGGTTGTCACATAGAATCACGGTTTCTCTCATCTTCAAGTCAAAAATGTCAGTCAACAACTTTCGAATCCATATAGCTTCGCAACTAGCAGAACATGCGGCAATGTACTCTGCTTCCACTGTGCTAAGAGAAATACTGGATTGCTTCCTACTCTGCCATGAGATCATGGCTGATCCCAAACTGAAACAACATCCGAAAGTGCTTTTTCTGTCTGCAATGCTTCTTGCCCAATATGCATTAGTATATCCACTCAATGTGAAGTCATGATCTCCATCATATCTGAGACCATAATCCATTGTACCTTTAAGGTACCTCATCACATGTTTTGCATCCACTAGGTGAACACGTCTGGGCTCTACCATAAACTGACTCAAGGTGTTCACTGCAAAACAAATGTCTGGTCTGGTGTTCGTCAGGTACATCAGCGATCCAATAATCTGTCTATATAGGGTGGCATCTATCAAGTCTGGCGAAGTATCGACCCACAACTTCAGCATTGGTTCCATGGATGTATTCATGGGCTTGCATTCTAGCATGTCGAATCTCTTTAAGATTTCTACCGTGTACTTCCCTTGGTTAAGGAAGATCCTTTTGAGGGTTTTCCATAGAGTTGGTTAAGGAAGATGTCATCTTAAGTTATTGATTGTTATGAGTTTTCTTATGGTTATTGTGGTAGAGTGGAATAAGCTAGAGTTTTGAGGGTTAGATCACATGCTATGTATCCTGGTGTGATATATCCAACCTCCCATAGGGTACTTATCCTCCTTTTCATTGTAATCTTGAAGATGTAATGCGTGCAACACATATTTTTCAGTGGAATGAATAAAAGAGAAAAAGATCTAGATCTTTGTGGACGTAGCACCAGGAGGGGGTGAAACATGGTAAAATACCATGTTCTATGTGTTGTGAATTATTTCTTTTACTATTCTATTAATCATTAGTTAAATAATGAATGGTTAAAACTAGTTATAACAACATCCATGCACAAGTTAATGATGAATGAATCCTAGAAGTAGATGAATGATTAAATGATGATGATGAATAAGGGAAAGAATAAAAACATAGTCCTCAATCCTTCCTATACTACAAAAACCTGATTATTGTAGTCCCCCATAAAATTATATCGGGTGAGATTGTGTTGTGCACTCTGTGCGCAACGTTGCCTTCCGGTTTACTAGGAGGGCCGATAGTTTTTAGGGTTTTGTTGAAAACCTATTTGAGATCAGAACCTGGGTCAACCCAAGTAAACAACACATTATATACAAGAATTCACACCCAGGTGACTGACCTAAGAATAATACCTCTTAAGGTAGAGCTCATTTCTAGGCTCTGATAAAGCATTACCCTTGAAATCAATGAGTTGATATTAAACCTTTTCTAAAAGTTTATTAACAATGAATAGTCTAAACCACATGGGTTTGAAATTTCCTACCCATAAGAGATATTTATCTTGGTCATAGACCAGAACAATATCACCTTCGAAAAAAAATCTAGGGTGGAGGGATCGATCATACTGACACTTGACATGTTGTTTGTGAGCCTCATTGGCCAAGGCTACATCTCAATGCTACTCATCAAGCTGCTCAAGATATAGAAGACACTCTTCAAGTGGAGTAGTGTCGGGAAGTAGTTCCACTACCAACTTAAGAGAGATAATTTGGAACTCTATGGGAAACACTGCCTCCATCCTGTAAATGAGTTGGAAAGGATAAAAAATGATAGCAGTCTTGACTGAGGTTCGATAAGCCCAAAGTGTTGAGAAAAAAATCAAATGCCAATTCCCCATGAACGAATTGATCGCCCATTAGAGAATAGTATTGAGAGACTTATTAACATCCTCCACTTGACCATTCGAATATGGATAGTAGGGTGACCGATATTCTTTCTTAAACCCCAGTTTTGATGTTAACTGGGTCATCATTTTGTTCTGGAAGTGACTTCCATGGTCTGTGACAATCTCCTTCAGAATACCTAACCTGGATACAATATAGTTAAAAACAAACAATGCACTCGTTTCTCCATCATTACTGAATTTTTGCATGACCTTGACCCACTTATTAAAGTAATATACCACCACGATGATGTAACGATGCCCCCTAGCTGAAGTCAAATGGAATGTGATGAAATAAATCCCTCACTTGGTGAAGGGATAAACAACAATAACTGGAAACATGGGAACAAGGTGTGTCCGCATCTTCCGAGAGAAGATATGGAATGGGTTACACTTCTTGACTGCCTCTACACAATCTTTGATCAACGAGGGCCATAAGTATCCAACGTGAAGAATGTTTTTGGTTTTTTCCAACCTAGACAAGTGACCACCACATGCTCCAGTGTGACAATCATTCAACACAATATCTACCTCTTCGTGAGTGAGACAATGAAGGATAATGAAATCAACTCCTTGATGATATAAAGTATCACCGATGATAAGATAGTTCCGCACTTGATGGTGTATTTTTTGATGCTCATCGCGAGAAGTAGAGGAAGGGAACTTCAAAGTATGAAGATACATAAGTATATCTCCATACCAAGGGTCATAATATTTCTATGAACAAAAAACAAAATCTAAGTCAAATTATTGCAGGATGACTATCCATCGATTGATTTTCCCTCAAATGACTCATCCTATCAACACATATTGAAAAGGGTTCATGACAGCTATGATGGTGGTCTTTCGAAGTAAGATGTTGGAAAACATGGACACCTGCCAAAGTGAGTTTCTCAACATGGGTATAGTTGAGTTATAGTCTGACCAAGCCTTGAATAAGATAATAGATAACATGCTCTTCAAGCACATTATCCTCTTGGACCAAGACTATGCCAATAGTAGACTTTGCGGAAACCAAATATAACAAGAAATCCTTTCCATAATCTGGAGGACTCAGCAAAGGGGAAGACATTAGAGAACGTTTCAATGCTTCAAAAGAGAATTGATTCTCTTCATCCCAACAAAATGGGACCCCTTTATTCAAGAGACGCATAAATCCTTTAGTAATCTCGGCATAGTTGGCAACAAAACGCCAAAGAAAGTTAGCTTTCCCCTGTAAACTTTGAAGATGTGGGATTGTGAGAAGGGAAGGAAATTAAAATATTGCCTCAACATTCAAAGGATTGACCATGATCTCTTTAGTTGACACTATAAAACCTAAAAAGAGACTCGATGTTACGCAAAAGTACACTTATTAGGATTAATGTGAATCCAGTAATAGCGACACCTCTCAAAGATAAGTCATAAGTGGGAGGGATGATTATATATCTTACGAGAACTGTTGGTGAAAAAGTGTTCAGACCAGAGTCCTTCTTAGGTTACCAACAAAAGGTACCGAAGTATTCTAGAGAGATGAAATTTTCATCTTCCTGGGAGGGAAGAATTCTCACCCAAAGCGCAACTGAGACATAAAAGAGAGGGAAGGGTAAGGAGAATACTTAGAAATACCTCTGAGTTATCAAAAATCACTGTAGTCTTGCACAAGATAGACTAAACCTGTAACCATTCTGAGGAATTCCTAACTGGGAATAAAGAAACAGTGTTGTGCTTCCATTCATAAAGAAGCATTTAAGTATATCAGACATAAATATAATACAAAACAACATTCCATTCATTCATTAAGACTAGATACATAGGATATGTATTCAAAATTTAGGCCTCCAATTATATTAATGATATCAAGCTATGATACATTGATTGTCTGGTTCTTATCGAGATCTCCAAATCTCAACTATGCTATAGTATGGGCCATTACAATACTGGCCCTCGTCACAACATCAATACTAATAAAAACAATAGTAGTAGTTATTGACTAAAAATAACAACACTACATCCTATTAACCCTTTATTATCCATTAGCCTATTACAATCACATCGGTCTCATATATATAATCTAATATTTAGGTTTTCTAGTTGAGAACTTGAGAGTTCTTTCTTTTCTTAATCTTGTTGCAACTTCCTTCCTCAAACTGATGTTGCGATGTCCTTCCAACCACTTTCTATTTCTTTCTTTTGTCTGTTGTCTAGCTCCTCAACATATTGCGCAACTTATTCTATCCAAAATGAAGCTGCAATGTGTCATGCACAACTTCTATTCAACAAAACAAAGGGCCCAACAGGTTCCGACCACAATCCTTGACTCACCCCGAGTCAAGTCTTTGGCTCTCCTGTGGTCTTTGGGTTGGCTTGTTCTTCTTCCTTTCCTTTTGGTTCTGAATTTATTTTATTTCCATATTGGACTGGTTCTGCTTTATACTCTTCAAACGAAGGTCCCAACTCAAGTATGAGTTTAAGCGCTCTCTTGTTGACCTCTTGAAAGTTGTCCACTTTTTCCTACCATTTCCTGGAAAGTAATGAAGCTTCAACAACAAACTGTTGAGTGGTGTCTTTGATGCACTCTTTTGGTTTTGACGCAACTAAGGAGTTCCATTCTCAGTCAACAATGGAATCCACTTGATGCATTTGTAGATATGTTGTCTAAACTACAAGTCAAAATTCTCAAATTTCCTTCTTAGCCACAATTTGGGCTTCATACAATGCATTGAGGTCATTGTCTGCTTGCTGGATTTTTTTGAATTTCTCTTGATGTTCTAGTGGATCTAGGGTGTTGGTTAATTCTTTGTTGAGTGATTGGATATTTACGTGCAAATCCTCCAATGTTTGGTTCTGACTTGAAACAATTCCCATCCAATCATGAACTTCTCTAAAGATCTTTGTGCATTTTGCAGTCCATTTATGCAAAGTTTCTCTTACATTGTTCCCTTCCAGGATGATTTTCTCCATTTGGTATCGTAGCTTCATGGGTTGTAATTTGACTTCTCGCTGACTGTCCTGCAGCTATGCCTCGAAATTTTTGGCTCTTTCTACTAGTTTTGACCAAGTGACATGAATTAATTCGATCTGCTCCATAGGCTTGCTTGTTGTGATGGATTCTAGCAGCTGCGACGTTGTCTTCCTGACCATCGTCCAAGCCTCTGATATTTTTTATTTTACCCTTTCTACCATCTGTTATGCCTGAAACTTTGAGTGTTACTCCTGCATTCATCGTGTTTGTGCGAGGAGTCCTCCTTGTTTCCAAAATTCGTCTTCTCTTTCAGCCTCCTGGATCCTCTACTCTAGTTGCTTAGTTGAGGCTCTGATTATGCCTACCAGCTGTGTTGTTGGTAACCGAGTGAGATCTCTCAATGAAGGAGTGACATCCATGGGTAATAGGACTTGTAGTGGTAGTACACTAGCCATTGATTGTGCAGAGGGTGTCTCCACCTCTTCTTCTCCTAGGGATGGACCTTGCAGTTGATGTGCAAGTCTAGCCTTCAATTCTAATGGAAATTGAGGAAATTTTTATGTCTTGGCCAAGAAAATATGCAACAATTATGTGCATAGATATGGGTTCTGGAAGACTGGTTCCAGTTGTTCTTGCAAAGATTTTGCACTCTTCCCCGATGTAGTTTTGGGTTCCTTTTGAACCATCTACACTTATACCTCTTTTTGTAACAAAACTTTTGGGGTTTTGCTTCTGTTAATGGGAATCTCAAAATTTATTGTTGAGAGAGGAATATAAGTTCTTGGAAATTGCAGTATTGAGACAATTTGACTCTTCGTCGAAGGAATAGTGCCCGAAGTGGGTATCTATGGAGAGGTTGACTGGATCGAGGCTTCAAGGTTCGGAGAAATGAATTCTGGTACATTCTCAGGTGGGTCAGGGAGATCCAATTACATGGGTTGGGGAAAAGTGGGTTGGGGTTGAATGGTGGTTTCTTGCGGTGGCGATGGATTTTTCTCAGTGATGATGGTTGTGTATGTGGTGGTATCTAGCTTAGGATCATCTTGAATGTCGATCACATTCTGATTATCTCGAGTGGCTTCTCACGTACGAGGTATGCCCAAGGATATCGGTTGGGGGTTCAAAATATTCACAGGGGAGAGCCATGTCTTGGGTTTCTTGACTAAGGGGTCCCCTATGAAATTAGCGGTGAGAATATCATTTAAATGTTTACCTGATAACATGGCTTGGTCTAGAAGATACAACAACATAGGAAACATCCTCTTTTTTCATTCCAAAGGTTCTTCATCCTTTTTGTCTTCTGAGTCTATTGACATTTAGACCTTTTGTTTCTTCTTTGCTAGGCCAAAACTCATCCCTACTCCTTCTTCCTACCCCTTTTTCTTCAGGAGATCTACAGGAAAGAGGTAGTGCATGGCATATTTGCGTGGATTGTGCTTGATGATAGTCCACGACATGAATTCTTTATCAAAGGTTTCCTCATCAAGGTATAAGCGGAGCAACCTGGAGTGGAAATATTAAAGCTTCATATGCCTCGAAAAAACAAGAGTGTTGGGGCGGTTCAAGCCAAAGGAGATATTATGAGTGTTGAGGTTCAACAACTCTTGTGGCATGTGCCACCACTGAGTTGTGTCAATCAATTGATTGTACCACTTTGAAAAAGAGACATTGTTGAATTCATGGTTCTCCTGATCTAAACTTGAGTGCCAAGGTTCGAACATTTTTGCAAGGCGACCTTTTTCCACTAGTGACAACTTCCTTCGCATGGGTGGCTTCCATTGCCAAATGGAAAATGATACTAGTAGGTATCCATATGTGAAGGTTCTGCCTTTTTCCTGAGCCTCCTCACAAGCGACCAAGAGTTCCTCTACTAGGTATCTGAACCAATTGAACATGGCTCCATTTGCACATAAGTCTGCTACTGAAAGAGTGTCTAAGATGCATTCTCCCTTGTAGTAGGAACTCATGGACTTACTCGCAATTACATAGCAATCCATCCAGACTATTTCTATAATGATAGGGTCATTCTTCATTGTTCTCCTACCTATGGGTGTGTGGAACTTCTCATACAAGATAATTTCACCTTTCTTCTGCTCGTTCTTGCTCGGGTATTGAAATCCTTTGGAGACATCCTCACGCTCAAGAGTTAATCCGGTGAACTGGTGTATATCTTCTGCATGAATCAGATACCTTTGGTCGATCCATAGCCTTTTTTCATGCACTCGATTGATAAGAAATTTCGTGTAGCGCACAACCTCACCAGTGATCCCGAAGATCGATAAGTCCCTAAGGTCCATGATTGTGGAGTTGAATAGATTGATAAATGCGAGCTTGGGGACAAATTGCATGCCTTCGATTTCATATGGAACCAAGTCCCAGAATACGTCAATGTTCATCTATGGGATCAAGCTTGGTCTACCAAGTCAAGTTCCAAAATCTTTACTTGCTCTATCTTCCCCTTTACATCACCTATGAATTCTATCCTAGGATCATATGACTCATCTAGAATAGCCTCTTTTGGAGATGAGCTCTGGCTTCCTGTTTCTCTTGACATTTTGACTCGAGATTTCTTAGAAAACTTAGACAGCTAAGTTGGGCTCGGGGCCGTGACTTGAGAGTAGGATATTTCTCAAGGGATACAAAAGTTCAGATAGTGCAAGACATAGATAACTAAGGCAACACTAAATATGATTTGTGAGTTCACGAACTCTTATACATGGGATAATTAAATATCTCTGTAATTACTCCCAAATACACTCATCATCAACACATAAATGTAGTCTTGGGCCTAGTTGTCCAACCAGACTGATGAACGGGGTAAGATCTTATGGATTGATTCTATCTCTTAATGAACAAACTCACAAGGTCAGGGTTGATATGAGGGCTTATCATTTTAACGATTGAGAATTATGGTGGGAATACTGAGGGAATATAAATGTATCACAACTTTATTTTTTAACGGAAAGGTCGGATGGGTTATTGTAGTTGTCATAAAGAATATGGCTGGAATGGATGCGTGTGGCACACAGGTTATGATCTAGTTTGGATTCTCCCTCCCTTCGACCAAAATGGGGGTCCCCGTCATATTAAATGAATTTATTTAATGTAATGGTGGCTCTTCCAATCCTATGCGGTTGAGTAAGAAGTTCTGTGAAAAATAAGCAATTAGATTGAAAAAAAATATATGTCGTGGCACATTAAATGCACACTCTGATGTTTATTAACTGAATTAAAGAAATTACAGGAAATGAAAATCTAACTACTATACATGATCCTTTGGACTGGAGAAACTGTGCTTTGGCTCAAGAATGAGAAATGTAGGGTTTCACACAGGTGACATTAACCCATCCTGGTTGAAGGATACCATCCAGTTGCACTAGTCTAACTACACTAGAATTTCATAATTACGCAACTATGAATGGACCCAACCAATCCATGCACAACTTGCCTAGATATTTCTGATATCGACTATCACAGAGTAGTAGCTTATCCCCTTAAGCGAATCATTTGGACTTAATATGCTTTTCATGCCAAGATTTTTGTCTAGATTTCTCAACTGTCTGATGAAAATCTGCTAGAAATCTTGCTTCTTCAAGTTCTTGCAAGTTTGCAACCCTCTACGCAATTGATGCATCATCTATCATGTGTGTAGCATGTGTTATATAGAGAATAGGGGTAATAAATTATGTAGGTACAAAAAATTATTTCCCATAGACCAACTAAAATGGGGTATACCTATGTAAATTCTTCGTGGTAGTCTTGTAAGCCCTCAAGACTTTTGGAACTCTATCATCCCAGTCTTCCCTGTTTTTGCAACATACTTTTGTTAGTTCTCTTTCTATAATTTTATTGAACACCTCCATTGTACCATTAGCTTGTGGATGGTAGGGACTAATCTTATGGTGTTGTATCAAGAATTATTTTGTCAACATTGTGATTATGTTGTTGATGAAGTGACTACCTTGATGACTGGTCAAACTTCTAGGAAATCCAAACCGAGTAATAACGTTCTCGAAGATAAACCAAGCAGTTGTATTTGTAGAATAGTCTTGAACTGCCTCTGCTTCATCCCATGTTGTAAGGTAATCAGTTGTGGTAATTATGTATCTATCCTTTAAGTTTTTAGCTAAGGGGTTGATCGGTCCGATAAAATCAACAACCCACTTCTCAAATGCATGAAGTGATTTGACTGGATGAAGGGGTAATTCATATATTCATGATGGATTTCCTACTTTTTGGCAGATGTCGCAAGATCTAGCATACTCTTTAGCATATTTAAATAACATAGACCACCATAATCCTACTTGAATTACCTTATGTGTAGTACCTTTACCTCCAACATGTCTTCCCACAACTCCACTATGGAATTCCCAAAGGATATCCTTCATTTCATGGTTCAAGACACATATCCTAAGGATGTTGTCGAGTCCCAATTTGTAAATATGTCCAACAATTAGTTGATAGTTGGTTGTACGAACCACCATATGTCTCTTTTGGGTCGTGGAGTAAGTTTTTGGGAAGGTCCCTGTACTGAGGAAGATAACAATGTCTTAAAGATACTCTAGAATGGCTTCAATCCTTAATAGGTCCACATCCGAGAGATGATCATCCACTGCTCCACCACTTTCCCCTGATTCCAATCTGGAAAGGTGATTTGGACCTACATTGCATTTTCCTAGTTTGACAATTACTTCAAACGAAAACTCTTGAAATAATAGTAGTTGTTGATTAAAGTTGGTTCTCATTGATGTCAACCCTTGAAGAAAGCCCTGTAGCACAAAGGTTGGGTAATGGACCCAAGATTGTTTGATGTAAATATGACTTGTTATTGTCTTATCATGGTTGATAATAACTAGAAATGGATGAACTCCAAAGTGGTCCCCTTATGGTGAACACCTTCTTGGGAAGACGCTTTGCAGATTGAGTTATCCTAGAAGTATGGTTAGAAAACCCATGCTTATTTGTGGAATAATGAGATGAAGGTCAATGAATTTGTCATTGAAACTATACTATATGGACAGTTCCTATAATGTTATTTTCGGTGGTATGTGGAATGACACATAACTCCTCACGGTTAGAGAGTTATGGCCATGAGAAGTTGGAGAACCCAGGTTTGGGTAATGGACCCAAGTTTGTTTGATGGATAATGGTATGAGTTTTGATATATTTGCAGGTAATACTATTCTATATGGATAGTACATGTCATTCCATTTCTGGTGTTATGTGGAACATCACATAACTCCTCACGGTTTGAGAGTTATGGCCTTACAAAGTTAGAGGACCCTCTTATGTCATCTAGAAGCCCCAAAAGGTCAAAGTAGTCAAAGTGGTTAAAGAGATTTTATAAGGTAAATAATAAAGTGAATTGATAAGTGTACTATAATTCAAAGTGAATACAAAATAAATTATTTAAATAATAAATTTAATGGAGAAATTAGAAGTGGGTTAACCCT
>JZKD02S1977595.1:1403891-1421340 GCA_000966675.3 Picea glauca | reverse complement strand
TTGGAGAACCCAGGTTTGGGTAATGGACCCAAGTTTGTTTGATGTATAATGGTATGAGTTTTGATATATTTGTAGGTAATACTATTCTATATGGATGGTACATGTCATTCCATTTATGGTGTTATGTGGAATGTCACATAAATCCTCATGGTTTGAGAGTTATGGCCTTATGAAGTTGGAGGACCCTCTTATGTCATCTAGAAGCCCCAAAAGGTCAAAGTGGTTTAAGAGATTTTATAAGGTAAATAATAAACTGAATTTATGAGTGTACTATAATTCAAAGTGAATACAAAATAGATTATTTAAATAATAAATTTAACGGAGAAATTAGAAGTGGGCAAAGTGACCTAGAAGATGTTTTTAAGGAAGCTACTTGGAGAGTATAAATAGAGGCAAGGATCTCTCATTTTAGACACACTTGAGAATATTGAATACCTATATGTGTCTGAGGTAACGAAAAGATATCTAAGCCAAATTTCTGAGGGAAGGTGAAGAAAAGAAGGCTGGAATTCAAGGAAGGATAAATTCTTTTGATGAAGCTTTCTAAGGTATGTTATTTACAGGTTATCTCACTATTTTCACAATAATGTTTTTTCTAGAATGATTTAGATTGTGAAATTTATATTCCATTTAGGAAACATATCCAAGTATTTTTGGTAAAAAATTCATCTTGTGGGTCATTGTATTTTTGGAGTTACACTCTGTGGAAAATAGGGTTTGTGGCTAGTCCTGAAACTAGTCAAAAACAAGTGTTTCAGGTAAAAATGCCATAACTTCTTCATAACAAATACAAATTCAATAAGAATAATTGTGTTTGTTAGAGTATAGTTTGTATTATTCTGTGTAATAGTTTCAGATTGATTCAACAAATATGCCATGCAGGGCACTCTCTACAAGGTCGCTCTCTAGAATAAGCCATAATTCAACAAGGTATGCCATTTTGTCTATAAATACTTTTCTGAGATGTTACAAGTAGTGACACCTGGAGGAATTGCATAAAACACACTGAAGAACATTTTGCATCAGTTTCGTATCTTTATTCATTACAGGTACAAAGTTATGATTATTTCAAGTTAGGGTTGTTGACTAATCCAAAACTAGTCATGTGAGAATAAAGAAATGTTTGATGTAAATGCTAGTCTCTTGTTGTTTAAAGTTAAGGAAGGTTTGCAGGTATGTGATCATATACACTAGGTCTACTACAGAGTTATAAATCATATTTGGATGATGAAATTGATGAGGTCCTTTGGTTGAGGTACAAGTTAGGTGCATGGTTGAGACAAGTAGTTGATGCGTTGGCACATACATGAGGTGTATAGTTGATGATGTTGGTACATATTGATGAGTCATAGTCGATGAGTAGTTGAAACATGATTGGTACATACTTGGTACATGGTTGGTTGCAATTTTTTATGGTATAGGTTGATTACAAATTGTTTGGTACAGGTTGGTGCATGGTTGATGCACTTGTTTATGGTACAGGTTGAGGTATAGGTTGATGCATGGTTGATGCATGGTTCAGGTTTATTGGGACAGGTTTACATCAGTATATATCACAATAATAGTGTGATAGTGGTTCCATCATTCTACTTCTACTTCAGGGCGGTTGGACGGGGCAAGGAAAGGTGGTTGTAGCCACCTTCCGGTTGTATCTAGAGAACATAGGGGGTTGTAGCCTCCTTCTGGTTGTAGCCAGAGAATTTGGGAGTTGGAGCTTCCATCGGGTTGTAGCCTGAGAAACTAGGGGTTTGGATCCTCCTTCTAGTTGCAGCTGGAAAACAAAGGACGTTGGTGCTTCTAATGAATGTAATTCTTCAAGACATATAAGAAAAATAATTATGTGGTTTTCTCTTGATTTGGGTTTCCATGTAAAACATGGGTGTACTGTGTATGTGTGTGATTGTTCATTTATTATTGCTCATTATTGGATAATATTTCTACATCGATATAAAACTTGGATTATCTAAAGAAAAAGGATTATAATTACGTTATTATTGATTCACCCCCCCTCTCAGTAATCTAACAGTAGCCACCTAAAAATTCTTCCTTCCATTACTGGTTTGTTGATTATTTACTTCAATGCAGAATGGTTAGTAAAAAACTTGAAATGATATCCTAACAAGTAGTGTCTAAACTTTTGTAATGCATAAATCATAGCTAAACCTTCCCTTTCAGTGGTTGTGTAGTTGCGCTCATCTTGCGATAGTTTTCTACTGGCAAAGTAGATAGGGTGGTCCATAATCCCTTCCCCAGGTTGCACTAAAATGGTTCCCAGGGAGATGTCTGATGCATCCATATGTACATGGAATTCAATTTCCCAATTGGGAAAGATAAAGATAGGTGAATTAATTAGTTTTTCTTTGAGAATATCGAATTCCTTGTCACACTCTAGTGTCCATTGGACCAATTCATAATTTTTCAACAATTTCTTAAGGGCTGCAGTGATAGTTGCATATCTTCTGATAAACCTATGATAATATCATGTATGTCCCAGTGTGGAGCGAAACAATTTGGCACTTGTAGGTGGCGACATGTTCAGAATGACCATCATTTTAGCTGGGTCTACCAGGACTCCTTCTCTACATACAATATGTCCTAACATATTTCCATGAGGTACATAGAAAATACACTTTCTTATATTTAGAGATATCTGCATTTCACGACATCTATCAAATATTAACTGAAGTAGTCCGACATGATATTTTAATAGGTTGTACATCATCCAATTATCCATATAGACTTCTACAAACTTGTGGATGAATTCTCGAAACACTGCTATCACAATTTGAGAGAAAATTGTAGGGGCATTCTTTAAGCCAAAGGGCATTACATTGTATGAAAATAATCCCCATTTGGTTATGAATGTAGTCTTCTTCTTGTCTTCCTCTATGATTCTGAATTGATGATATCTTGAGAAGCCATCTATAAACGAATAAGATTATTGTCCCACAAATTTATCTAACACCTCATTTCTGAAAGGTGTTGGAAATGGATCATGCACGCATGTAGAATTCATACTTTTGTATTCCATGCAGACCTTAATGTCTTCAGTTCCTTTCTTACTATGGAAAACTATGGGGCTAATCCACTCTGCTTCTTCGATTTGGAAAATAAGTCCCGTTGCAAGAATTTTGTCCACTTCTTTCTTGACCTTCTCTTTTATTCTTAGATTAATTCGGTATGGTCTGTGCTTCATAGGTCTTGAGCTAGGTTTCAACCCAATTTTCATTTCTCCCATGGATCCTTTTATACCTTTCAGTTCTGAGAATTTTTTCGGAAACAAATCCTCATACTCCCGCAATAGATTATGTACCTCGTTCATAGTTTTCCCATCCTAGTAATATCCTATAGAAGCTATCTTAGGATTCTCTACGCTCCCTATATTGAATTTCTGCAACTTCAGTGGGTGATTATAGGAGCTACAGGTACAACTCGGTATAGTATCCTGAATCACTTTACCGTCTCTGGTTTCCTTAATGTCTAATTTTCTAAGATCCTCTAAGTCATCAAGTTTTTCCAGGTCTCTCTCAACTTTACAACAAGGTACAATTATCTTATCAATTTCAAGGCTCAGACTAGACTAAAGAAAATGAACATGGTCAATACCCACTACTAGACTTCATCTCTTTTTGCAACTGTAAGTAAAAATCATTTCCCTGATTCTTTGAAGGACTTTGTTGAGCTCAAGGTACTTACTTGTAAAGGATAAGTCCTTGCAAAATTGTTCTTGTAATGTCTACCAACAATTCGTTTGTCTTCTCATCTCCTCATGTATATATCAAGATCTTGGAATAGGCCCCAATGACTGGAAAAATAGTTGGATCCATAGGTCATAGGGTACTTCCACAACTCTCCATCGCTTTAATCAATGTTCAATATGCACTCTAGGATTAGACCGTCCATCAAACAGTTGCGCATATTTAAAATCTATCTTCATTTCTTCTTTCAGTTTATCCCTCCTTTGGAATCAACATCAGATGGCTTGTTTTGCGTCCTTCACTCCATAATCAAGGTTTTATGGGTGGCCCACCATATATAATGGGTATCCTGCAAGGATAAGTCAAGAACATAAAGCCTTTGCTCTGTCGTTATATTCTCTTCCATGATGGAGAGAAAATTGTGTACCTCTGAGGTACCATTTTATGTCGGGGTTCTCTAACCTCGGTTTCAATCCATATTGATGTTATGATAGTTGCGCATCGGCTTGATAATTTCTCAAATGAACCTTACTTCCAACTGTTAAACGTTGCTTCTGGATCCTCATCAATAGATTGTATGTTTCTCCAACTTACCGATCCATCTGTAGTAGGATTTATATAATCTGGTCTCATACTTGTTGTGATGGTGTATAATTGGTCAAGGGCCTCTGACTCCATATTATGGTCTGCTGATTCAATATATCTAGGCCCTAAGAAGGATCCAAGGGTTGAAATACTTCTATCCCATATGCTTCAAACACCATGGTGTCCCTCTTTAGATCAATGATAGTATAGTTTTCATATTCCCAATCAATTTTGAGCAGAGAAGGGTAGGGATCCTTATCTCCCATGATTTCAATTACCTCAAAATAAGTTGTGGTCTTAACTCCCGCAACATATTTTTCCACATTTTCTAGCCTTCCTACTGGGAAAATGCAATAATGGTTTTCCATTCTCAACTAGAGGGGGGAAAATACTAGCTGAGGTTTTCCCAAAGCTTACCAAGCCTTTTTGGGTAGGATGTTGGCATCTTATCCGAAATCTAGCATGACATTTTTTATTTCAAAATCATCTAGCTAGACTTCTAACCTAAATTATTTTCCTGTTCACACATTTCTTCTTTGTATTCTCTGGGTATTCTTCTCAGGGAGGTTGGTATTTACTATGGCTTCTAGAGTTCCCTCATTTCCTAGTATTAGGTATAGGGTGTTGCACAACTTCTTAGTAAGTTGGACATCGCCTAGGATATCAAAGAATAATTGAAACCAAATATTGATTACACTTTGAGACTACTCAGGACACCTCCTTGGAATTGTTGAGTTTCTAGGTTCCAGTGGTGAGGTAGGGGCTTGTGCAAGGTTAGGTTGAGAGGAATATATAGGAGGGTTCTCCATTATTTCTGGAGTGGGGATACTCTTGAATATTTCTATTTCATTTTTTAAAAATAACTTTTTTTTTTCAAGGTCATACCTGTCATCTTTGGGAACAACTTTAAGAATCTTGGGTTGGTTGTCTGCATCTGCCCGAGTTTTTTCTCCTCTGCGAGTGATGATGTTGATCTTAGGTAGTTCTCCTTTGATTCTCTTTTTCAATTCTAATCCTATAAAATTATTTCCTCATTGACGAACTCGATCTTCGCACTTTGTAATCAGTTCTGGGTAGTATTCAATTGCGTGCCCATTATTCCTGTAGTGAGATAACCATGGTCATATTGGGTGAGGGTAGTCTCTGGACAAATGACCTTGTTTGTTTCATTTGTAGCATCAGATAATCCATCTACCTCCATTTCTCCCTCCTCTGAATCCACCTTCATCCCTACCTCCCAGGCCTCTTCCAGGTCCTGGGGGGGTTTCATTTACTCTGAAAGTGGTCCAATATAACATGTCTGCAAGTGCATCCATCGCTCTACATTGAGTTGTGGCATGGGTAGTAGATGAAGAAAACTCACAATGTATTGTATTGGGTGCAGTCGTGTACTTCTGCATAATAAGAAACAACCTCAGTGCATGTCTATGTGTCCAACAAATCTCACAATATTCCACTGATTGAGATGTTTGAGTGCTCAGGAACGTATGGTATAGTACTTGTGTATGAAATAGTGGAGTCACAGATACTTTTGAAACTCCTCCCGATGGTCTTGGAGAAGGTCCCATCGAGTTGTGAGGAGGTCCCATTCCCCTCGTGCATGGACATTCATTTTCCATATGCCCTTTTGTGTAGCGTCATGTGCACCAAACCTGAGATCGTCCTGGTCTTTGCATGGTTAATTATTGAATATTTTTCGTTAACGCCGATATTTTTCCCTGAAGTTGCGACAAATTTTCACCTACTGGAGGCCTGGTCATCCTCATATTCCTTGGATAACCTGCCATGGATTCGATTTTCATTGATTTTTCCAAGGTGTATATTAATGTGGCTATCCTCTTTTGCGTTAAAGGAATCCGTGTCTGAGGTAGTAATCCTTGTATGTACCATTCCATCTGTTGAGCTTCATGAATTTGATTCGCTATCCTCCCAATAACATCTTTAAAATTTTGACTGTCTTCCCAAGAATATTCTCCTTCCCTTTGTTGAATTTCCCGCAACTTAGAGAGAGCATGTTTGTCAAACTGAGGTAGTTTAAATTCCAGGATGAACCTCAAAACAAATTGACCTAGAGTGAATTCTTTTCCTTGCACCCTTGGTTCAATATCATTCATGTACCATTTGAGAACAGGACCCCTCAGGGTAGTCTAAAATTCTACTAACTTGTTTGCATCGAGAGTCCCTCTAGATCTCAATATGGCTTCACATTGTTATGGGATTTTTCAGTAAATGTGGACATAAACAGATCTCCCTAGATCCATCTAGATCTAGAACAAAACAAAACAGAACATGATGCTTTCCCTAAGCTCTAATCATTGAGTTTATTATTTAACAAGACATGTGCAACATACCATTTAAATATCTCTTCCTCTTTTCGTTGTCATCCTAGATCCACTCCAATGATCCTATGATGTTGAATCTTCAAGGGAACACAAGCCAACCAAAGTGAAAGCAATATAATATACTCAACGATAAATTATGTAAGTGATCAAGTAATCATACAATAAAACAAAGAAATTTTTATGGGAAAGAAACATATCACTGTATCATATTAAAATGAAAGTGGATATTAAAACCAAAGCCTTGATGTTGCAAGGTCCCCTTCTGATGACCCTTTGCTCCAACACACACATTTTCTCCAATCCTTGAATGAAGAAGATCCACAATGACTTGATAAACTGAAATGAAGCTTTCAAGTATGAACTGAAGTAGAATTCCTCATCCAATTCTTAGCCTATTCAATAATAATATTGCTTGAATCAACCTTCATTAACCTTAGCCTTTTCCATGAGAAATCCCTCTTTATATAGGGGAAAGACAGATGGTTTAAGAGATTAGGATGATCCCACTAAATCAGAGAAGTGAGTAGGATCCCAACCATACGGATGTCAAGTCTTCTTCTAGAAAATCCCCTTCTAGAAATTTCGTGAAGTTCGACCTTTTCTTAGATTCTTGGCATCGTCACACCCTATCTGTAGAGCATCCTACAGATATGTCATAAACCATCTTTACGGTAGAGGGTGAAGACTAGGCATCGTCGCACCCTTCTTATGGTGTAGCCTACGATGACCCTCCTTAATAAGGTTTTTGATAAGAGAAATTCAGTCACCTTTCTCATGAAGATAGGCTCTTTTGGGAACATGAACACATGTTTGTCAATGGATCATCAAGATGACCAAAATAATGTGTAACACACATAAGAACCAATGTTTCTCTACATCTTCATCACCTTTACCCCAAAATTATGGGTATCGAGTGATCGATCCTCCCATATTTCCAACTATTGTGGGTCTCACTACACCTATTAGAATGAAACTTAATAGTCTTGGTTGCGATACACCTGGGGATCCCAATATCCTCCCAACATTTACACTTACAGATTGATTCTAACTAATTGGTTTCTATGGACTAGTAATATCATAAGTAGGTGGTGTAAAGTTTACCACATGTATAGAGGACACCTAGGGGACAGATGATTTGGGGCTGGTTCCACTGACTTCTAGGTGGGTTTCTTTGATCTAGGGGGTCTCATTCTCTTCCTCTGGAGCAACCTTCTCTACCTGATTCTTGATGTTTTTTGATATCATGATTGAAAATTCTTAATCTCCTGCAATGTCCAAAACTTCTTCATCTTCCCTTGCTTCTCCACATTATTCTTCTTTTCCATCCATATGGGGAATCCTTCCTCTCTGTGCTTCTCTCTGGTGCAGTCTTACACTATCTAGTATTTCTTGTCTTCTCATCTTCCTCAACTCTTCCTTCTTTCTTTAATTTGTTCCTCTTGATCCTATTTCGTTCTGCAACACCTCAGATTGCTTCACTTCTTTCTTTACCTTTTCATGACACCACTTCTCAACATTGGTGACTCTTCTTAATTCTCACTCATTTCTTGCATTTGTTTCTTGATATTCCCCCATCCATCAAATAACCCTTTCCCCTCCTTAGGTCATGATCATACCCCAAAATCACCCTACCCAAAGCGTAGGTGTTTAGGCTGCCATCTTAGTCGATGGAATAGTTATCATCCTCTCCTCCATCAAGAATACTTTGATCCACTGGGGATTTTCCCTCAACAATCTACCGCGCGCACCTTTCTTGAAAATTTATTCTACGTGTGAAAAAGATTGGTGATTCTCAACTTCAAATTCAATAATGTATCCATCCAGAATCATATGAACCCAGAAATCAATTATTTGCATGATCTGGTGATCCAATTGGTGAAGTGTTGTGATCTTCTCGGTATCCCAAGTACAAGTCTTCTTGACCCGTTCTTGGAATTTTTGAGCTTCTTGGAGCCGATATATCCAATGGAATAGTTCTTCTGGAAATTTAACCCAGACTATCTCATATTGTTCGCTTGATATTTCTGAGTAAAATATAGATTCTTTTGTAGCGTTCATTCTTTTACCTCAGAAATCTGCTTCCTTCCATACAAATGCATCATAGTTTCTTTCCCACCATTGTCGAATCTCAGATCTATAGATCCATGGAAGAATTCTCCTCACAAGTTCCCTTTTAAAGCATTGGTCCTAGAAAAATAACCATTTTGTTGGCGTAAAATTGTTCACACTAGGGTCCTTCTTAGGTTACCATAAAAAGGTACCAAAGTAGTATAGAGCGCTATCATTTTCATCTTCCTGGGAGAGAAGAAGTCTCACCCGAATCGCAACCGATACATGAAAAAGGGAAGGGTAAGGAGAATTCTTAGACAGACCTCAGAGTTATCAAGACTCACTGTAGTCTTGCTCAAGATAGAATAAACCTATAAAATTTTTGAGTAATTCCTAACTAGGAATAAAGAAATAGAGTTGTGTTTCCATTCATAAAGAAGAAATTAAGTATATCAGACATAAAGATAATACATAAAACATTACATTCATTCGTTAACACTAGATACATAGGATATGTATTCAAAATTTAGGCCTTCAATTATATTAATGATACCAAGATCTAATACATTGATCATCTGGTTCTTACCTAGATCTCCAAATCTCATCTATGCTATAGTATGGGCCATTACAATACTGGATCTCGTCACAACATTAGTACTAATAACAAGAATAACAGTAGTTCTGGACTAACAATAAAAACACTACAACCTATTAACATTTTATTAGTCATTATCCTATTACAATCACATCGATCTCATATATATAATCTAATATTTAGGTTTTTTGGTTGAGAACTCGAGATTTCTTTCTTTTCTTGATCTTGTTGCAACTTCCTTCCTCAAACTGATGTTGCATTGTCCTTCCAACTTCTTTTTGTTTCTTTATTTTGTCCATTTTATATCTCTTCATCATCTTGTGCAACTTCTTATCTCCAAAATGAAGCTGTAATGTATCGTGCACAACTTCTATTCAACAAAATGAAGGGCCCAACAAGAACCTGATGTCATATCATCAAGATACACCTCGACTATATGTTTGTGGTCATGGAAGGTGAATGACATGGTCCACTGAAAAGTGGCTCTAGTATTCTTAAGGCCAAAAGGCATTTTCCTTTATGTGAATGTACCCCAAGGACATATAAAAGTCATTTTATGTTGATCCTCGAGTTTTATTTGGATCTGATTGTACCCAAAAAACCATCCATAAAAGAAAAGACCTCACAACGTGCACATTCATCAACAATCTAGTCAATGAATGGGGTTGGAAAATTGTCTTTCAGGAAATCTTTTTTTATATCATGAAACTCCATACACACGTGGATCATACCTTTTTTGTTGTTGACAGGAACAAGGTTCGACACCCATTCCATCAATTTCATTGGATAGATGAAACTAGCCTTAATGCGTTTCTCTACCTCAACCTTGATCATCGCTACCTTGCCAGGATTGAATGGGAAAATATTCCGCCGGACATGCTTAACATCTATTGGCACAGGGGTAGACCCAGGGTTCAACGCTACAAGAACACACCAACAAATCCCTAACTACCAGCCCTTTTGGAAGCACATGCGAAGCAAATGAAATCTCACCCGAGGTATAGGTAGGGGTGCTTGTAGGACTCAAGTGTCTGCATCCTTATCTGGGACATGGATATGTAATTCCTTACTTAATATAGCACTCAACACTGTTGGATATTTAATATGCAATCAATAACCACTTCACAGATACAACAAAGCTTCACAACATTCACAATGAACTAGATTGTTTGATCACTTATCATTCACAGAGTATTCAGATCTAAGAGGTCAAGTACTTAGCATATACATGTGGATCGGACCTAACATTCTACATATCATAAGCACTAAGCATAAGAATATATATCAGATCTATCTACTCATCTCAAAGCACTTAGCAAATAATCACATCAATGCATCAAAACAAGGTACAAAGTGAACAACATAGGATTTACGTGGTTCACCCCCACCCTGGGGCTACATCCACCAACTCTTCTTCTCTATTATCACCATCCAATTGGTTACAAGAACAGATCCTTAGAAACCCTTACTTCACACAGGATAGAAGATCTGTGTAGCTCGCTAGATCATTCTTCCTTACCTTTCAACACAAATCCTTCTATACCTTCACACAGGGACTTGCACTAAGCTCTACAAATCTATACAGAATGCACACAACTCTTGATCACACAGATCCCTCCTTGGCACTTATCCTATATCACATATATACAATAATATTTTTAACTACTACCTTCTTAAATTTTCCTATCCTTCTATTTATACATACAAAATGGGCCTAAGCATGGGTAAACCCATGGGCCGACATCCCTTTACCATTACATATTCCCAAAACCCAAAAAGGGACCCAAAAATGGGTTGAGATTCTACAATCTCCGCTTCTTCTGGCGCTCCCTCTTCGATAGGATGTTGAAGTCCCAAAAATGGTCAAATATGACCAAGTGCTCCCAAAACTTGGTCAAGGGCCAACAGGCCCCCAACACTCACCTGTGACTCATCCCGAGTCACTCTGGTCTAAGCAATTCTTCCCCGAACGCCTCGATATTGGCTCGAGTTGCTTCAACCTACTACAATGCTACAACCTCTTACTCAGTGAACTCTTGGATGAGTGCATCATTGACTGACCCTTCTAAGAGTTGTTATACTATGATGACGACCTGTTCTAGCTCAGTTCCTTGGATTTCAACTTCAGTGAACATTTGGCATGCCTTCTCTTGCACTGGTTGACGTCATTGAGATAATTCCATCAATTTTCTCTGGATCGTGTGGATCTGTTGCTGGGTCATGTGCTTCTCAAGAGACCTCTTCATTCTTTCAATTGGTGTTAAGGTCTTTAGCTATGCCTGTAGCGTATCTACGTGCTTCTTTGCTTCTTGGAGCTACAACTCCAATGCTTGTAACTATGGATTTTCTATAAGGTTTTCATATGTCTGAGTGTTCCTGGAGCTCAGCTTCTTGCACTCCAAGGCAAGTGATTTCATTCTTCCAACTACGCTGCGAGCAGTTTCCTCCCTTAGGTCTCTAATTTCTTGAGGAGTCTCGGGCACCGTACAAAGTTCCAGATCTACGATGTGCTGTGGAAGCTTCCAAATTACTTCTTCGAGTTGTGCCACCTGTTGTGGGACTTGTTCCTCAGTTTTCACTTTCATGAATGTCACAAAGAGAAGTGCGCTGTGAACCCTTTCCCGTACTTCGAGTTTCTCTACGAGCAACTGTTCCTTGTTTTTCTGTAGCGCTGCTTTCTCGTCATCCCATTTTTCTTGTAGAGTGAGATTTTCCTTTTCTACAGTACTTTTGTGGTCCTCAAGGTCTTTCTATACTTGTGCTAAAGCCTAGGTGGCTTGTGTTGTCTCTTCTTGAGCTCATCGAAGGTGATATTTGACTATATCAACAATCCGATGTAGTTGGGCTAACTCATCACCTAATTCTGGTGTTCCTGATGGTAGGGGCACAATGGAAATTGTGTGGATAGAATGTATTGCTTGATGTACTCCTTTAAGCTCATCCTTGATGTGACTGAACACTTCCTCCTTCTTGGCCTCCTACTTTTCTCCTATCTCTAGCAAGGTATCGTTTAGTGTAGCGACTATGAAGTCGAAGTCATACGGAGTGAGAACAGTCTCAAACTTGGTTCTGGTTGCCTTAACTTTCCTCCTAGATGAATGCTTTGGTGGGGTAACCTTCCTTTTCTTGGAGGGATCCTCCTCCTCTCTAGGTGGTGTAACTTCGCCTTTATTTTTCTCAACTTTTGTGCTACCTGGATCTCCACCATCACCTCCCTCCTTAGGTGAGATCGAAGTGGTCTTTGCAGAAGTATTGTTGACATCTTGAACTTCTTCATCTTTCTTGGTATTTCTTGGTCTAGGGGTATCATGCACAGGTTCTGGACTGTCTATATCAAAAATCTCCATGGGGTCTGCTGAGATGAGGAGGTCTATCGACCACTCCTTGGTGATTTATTCCAAGTCTTCTTCTGTTAAATTATAATAGGACTGTAAATTTTTCTTGTGCTCGTCAGCGCACACTGTGATGTATATAAAGTTCTTGTCTGCGCTGAACTTCATCAGGGGCTGAAACCTGTAGAGGGTGTTCAAAGTGATGCACGGTGTAGACTGGATTACGATCTTCAATTGATTGTAGTAGGTGTGGAAGACGGCATTGGATTTCCACTGCTTATTCATATCACTCGAGTACCACAAGGTACTGAACTTCACAGCCAAAGGTTCAAAGGGCTTGATGTTCAGGAAGGTCGCACCTTCCGATATCTCCCATGCGATGAAACATATCAATATGAGAAGCTAGCTAAAGTGGAACTTATATCCTTGTTCCTGCACTCCTCTACAATCAAGCTCTAGCTAGTTCACGAGGTACTTCACCCAATTCATCTGTAGTCCTTCTGCGCACTTCCCGGTGAGGTCAACAACGAATCTAGTTACTTGGGTGGGCTGGTTCTTGCAAACTAGCTTTCCTGCGATCATCAAACATGCGAGGCGCACTGTGTCACTCTGGATAGAGGCTACCTTGTAACCTCACATACCCTTCTCTACATCGCCATAAGTTGCTTTGATTCGTTGGGCTAATGCTCAGTCTGAGGTTTTTCCAGGGTAAAACTCCTATGGGTCAGGGCCCTACATGCTCAGCCCTATGATCCGATTGATCAAGGTCATATCCACAGTGATGCGATGGTTCAACCATAAGTATCCTCCGTGGTAGTAGGACAACAACAATTTCATGCATGCATTTACTTCCTGGTGTTAGCCAAAGTGCAGGATCTTCATCACATTAAGTAGTGTGGACTGCATGAGGTTCTGGGTCCATGGCTTCGGGATAATCTTCGAGTTCTTTCCTTTGGTATTGGTCAAGTACTTATGCGGGGAAAGCATCCTGTAAGATTTTCGGTCTTCAAGGTTGAAGTCACTAAATTTCAGTGCTGTGAGCTTATCCTGGTCAGCACAAACTATGCACACCCCTTTCGCAAGCTATGCAATGATCACGACATATTCGAACTCTCGGGGTACACTGTCACAGTTGATGGCTCTGCTCAGAGGGGTAGATAGGCAGGTAGAATTCCTTGAATCAGCTTGGCATTGGAGAGGTAATCTTTGTGCTTAGTATGTTTCTCATTGGATGGCTAGGATGGAGTGACGCGAGAAGTGGATGGGGAGGCTTCCAGTCCTCTCATGGATGATGCCTATAATCCTATGGATAACCCTCGCTCTAACATGACTCTCTCGGTTCTTAGCTCAAGGAGAACTTTTGTTACTGATTCTTCAGTAACGGTAATATCATCGGACATACGTGCTTAGGATAAAATAATCGGGTTCATGATAATCTTAGACACTGCACTAGAGTGATCAACAAGAGTGCATTGAGTATTGTATACAATTGTTAATCTGTGGGCTTCAAATTCTTAGTTGGAAAAAGTGTTCTTCATTCATGGCGTGACGAGATAAATAGGAAATATTGGCAATGGTTTATTTGCAACAGTTATGAGCCTCATTAACTCTTCTTATGTCTGTTATGGTGCGGTCCAACATTCTGGTGGAAAACCATAAATTATTTTCCAGTCATTCAGAGAAGTAGTTGAATGGATATATCAACTTCCAACGGCTATCTTGCTTCACCATAGCGAAGTGGCATATGTCATTGTTCTGATATCCCAGTGAAGCTCAAATTCTACAAAGTTTCTTTCTGCGAGGTACCCTCTAGAACCTACTATAACTTCTCAATCCTGACCTTCTTCTTACTTAGCTTCCTAGCCTTTTTCCCCATGAGCTTCATCTCAGTCATTCTTTTCCCATTCTGATTCTTATTTTCCTTGGGCATAGTCACTTCGCACTGCTGAGATCCTCTCCTAGGATTCAGGTGTGTTACTTCTTCTTTATCTGGGGTATAAATTTCAGCCTTTTGTATGTCTTCCAATGTTCCTATAGCTTCGATACCTGGGCTTCTAGTGTCAGGTAGCTTCGATATGTTCTACGGTTCTACAATCAATTGAGCAATATTTTGGGTCATGAAATCTTTTAATTCTTGTATCTTCTATTCTAAGACTTCTTCTTCTTTCTTCTTTCTAGCTTGATCTCTATCAATCCAAGATTTTCCTAGTAACATGGTAAACGAAGCACTATCTTCAACAAATTTAATAATCTCAAAATCTTCCTTTGTTGAAGTTCCATTGACTGTCATAGGTATCTGAGTGAGCTTTCCACATAACATCATCAGTTTTCCTCTGAATAGTCCTATTCCTCCTAATGAAGGGATCATAGAATTCTTCCCTATAGCTTCCCAAGTTCTTTCTGGCATAATGTTCACTTGTGTCTCTTCATCAAGGATAGAGTCAATGTCGAATTCTCCTATTCTTGCTTCAATGCATTCTTTTTCTTTGAAACTCTCTGATAGTCTAACATATCGATGGTCATTCAAGGTCTCTTTCATTTGTATCAATAACTTCACTAATTCTTGCTGGGTTTCTGCTTCTTCTAGATCTGCCTTAGGGTTTTCTTGATTCAGATTCATTTCTTCCAGCCTAGCGATCATTCTAGGGAAATCCAATAGCTCATGGTCCATAGATTTGCAACAAAGACAACTAGATCCTCTACTAGGGAATTCCTTATCAAGATGTCAAGGTCTTCTGCAATTGTAACAGAGGGTAACTCCTCTCTTTTTTTTAAAAGACCCCCAACTTCTTCTATACTGCGCACTAGGATCATGGTAGCTAATCTGCAAAAAATTCTTTCTAGGATCCTGCATCCATTTGTTAGTCCAAACATTCTTTCTATGCATAGGTATAGCATATCTATCACTATTATTATCAGATCTACTCATATCAAGCCTTCTTCATCTATTAGTGCTCCAGTTTTCAAACTAGGATAAATTCTATTAAACATACCTAGATCCATACCTTAGAAACAAAATTTTTCACTTATCTTACTTCTACAGAGCACAAAATCTAAAACTTGTAACTACTCTTACCTTTATCAGAGTATAGAGCTTACAAATGTTACCTCTTTTAGTCAAGAATTCCCACTTTTACCTTTCTCGGAGCACAAAGTGTTCATATCTCGTTCCTTTTCTTTAGATCCAACCTCTTTTCTTTCAAATCCGGCCTCTTTATTTCAGATCGATTAGAATACTATGCACTAGGGCACAAATCGTCGCACAAGATTTTCAGGTTAACCTTTTTGCACCAAGATTCTTCTTCTCAGTTCCCAACAATCACAGTTTTAGGTCCCAACAACAGAACCATTTGTTAGTACAGGGGAAACTCCAGGGTTCAACACTACAATAACGCACCAACAAAGCCCTAACTACCGACCCTTTCGACAACACCTGTGAAGCAGATGAAGTCTCACCCAAGGTAGAGGTAGTGGTGGTTGTAGGACTCAAGTGTATGTAACCTTAGCTGGGACATGGATTTGTGATTCCTTACTTAATATAACACTCATAACTGCTAGATATTTAATATGAAATCAATAACCACTTTGCAGATACAACAAAGCTTCATAGCATTCATAATGAACTATATTGTTTGATCACTTATCATCCACAAAGTATTAATATCTAACAGGTCAAGTACATAGCATATACATGTGGATCATACCTAACATTCTACATATCATAAGCACTAAGCATAAGCATATATAGCAGATCTATCTACTCATCTCAAATCTCTTAACAAATAATCACATCAATGCATCAGAACAAGGTACAAAGCGAACAACACAGGATTTACGTGGTTCACCCCCACCCCGAGGCTATGTCCACCAAATCTTCTTCTTTATTATCATCAACCAATTGATTACAAGGACAGAGTCTTAGAAACCCTTACTTCACACAAGACAGAAGATATGCGCAACTTGCTAGATTCTTCTTCCTTGCCTTTCAGCACAAAGCCTTCTATGCCTTCACACCGGGACTTGTACTAAGCTTTGAAAATATATAGAGAATGCACATAACTCTTGATCACATAGATCCCTCCTTGGCACTTAGCCTATATCACATAGATACAATATTATTTTCTACTACTACCTTCTTACATTTGCCTATCCTTCTATTTATACATACGAAATGGGCCTAAGTGTGGGTAAACCCACGGGCCGACATTCCTTTCCCATTACATATTCCCAAAACCCAAAAAGAGACCCAAAAGTGGGCTGAGATTCTGCAATCTCTGCTTCATCTAGCGCTCCCTCTTTGACAGGATGTCGAAGTCCCAAAAATGGTCAAATATGACCAAGTGCTCCCAAAACTTGGTCAAGGGCCAACAACATCGGTGTAAGTTGTAATATTGTGTTCAACTATATGTGTGTCAATTCCTGGAATTTGTTCATAAGACCAGGAAAATACATCGAGAAACACTTTAAATAATTTAGTATAAATCTGAATCTCCTCGGAGGAACAATCTGCTTCGACAAAAATATTTTCAATGACGCCAGGGTTTCTAGAGATGTCTATAGGAATCGTTTCATCTATAGTTTCCATATTTCCCTTGAGATAGATTATGTGTATGGCCAAAGGATTAACGAGACAAGTGGCATCTCCATTCATGATCATAGTGACCTCTCCTACCTCTACTCTCCTTATCTTGAGTAAAAAATTAGATCTGTGGTGAAGATCGTTCCAAAGTCTATGTTGGAAGATTGGTTGTTGTCATTGATGTCAACCCTAGTCATGGGTTTTGGACCGCAAGATTGATAAAGGTATTTGGACATGAATGAAAATGCACATGCATATACAACACCCAT
>JZKD02S1977595.1:1378774-1400103 GCA_000966675.3 Picea glauca | reverse complement strand
ACATTTGGAAGCTGTAGCTACCTTTGGAAGTCATTACTTCCCTTGAACAAAAACTATTGATTATTTCTCATATATTGTGCATGGTGTATTGTGGTGTATCGGTGTAACTCTTATAATATTGTACATTGATCATTGGATATAATTGAATGGTTTAAGTATAAGTTGAAAAATGTTTTTAAATTGTACTTGATACTGATTCACCCCCCTCTTAGTATCAATAGTCTATTCATCCTAGTCATTGCCTCGAAAATCACCTCTTCAGAGGGAAAGACTAAGAGCAAAGGATCATGAGTGGAGAGATAGTCTTGAGCCAAAATAGGCTCGAGAACAAGATCTATCTCCTCTAGGGGAGCTGGATCAGGGTTGTCCAAGGCTTACTGCACAATAATGTACACAACCTCAGTAGTATATAAAGGAGTATCCATTCCAGAATTCCCTACCCCTTCCATCGAGGACGATAGGGAAGGTAAATTCCATGGTTCATTAAAGTAACTCATTTGAAAAGAAGAAAATTGAAAAATCATAGACTTCATCTAATCGGGGACATCTGAAATAAAATTGAAATCATTCGAAGGTGGTGGATAATTAAAAGCCCCCATTAGATATGGAAACAATCTGGCACCTAAGTTGATGGTACCTCATTGTGGGTTGTCAATCATCGGGACCGTGGATGCCCCTGATGAAGGTTCATGATGGGATAAGGATAATTGATCAATGGATATGATCCAACCTTCATGAGGAAAATATAAGACCCAAAAAATGGTGGATACAGCTGCTGCAATAGCATAGTTCCAACTCCTCCGTAACAAACAATTGTAGTCAAGAGGCACATCGACTACTTCTACCTCGACGCACATGGATTTTCCCTCCAAATGCATGGAGAAGGAGGGAATTATGCCATGTGGTCTAAAATATCGACCGTCAAATGTTGTTAGCAACATCAATGACCGAGATAACTTAGGTTTTCCAATCGCCTTCCAACATGCCAAAGACATTACACAAGTCGAGGCACCCTCATCTACCACTGCACGAAATTTTTTCCATGTCAACGATTTTGTGGCATACACCACTACTATCTAAAAAGTGATGTGGTGAGGCAGATGAGGTTTATAATCTATAGGGTCAAAGAAAATCATTCTCGAGTTAGTAGTCTCGACAACTCCCAAGGAAGACAACAATGCTTTCCTCTATGAGGGGAAACTATGGAGAACTTCCAAAGCATACATTGCACAAGGCGTTTGTTCCAGATCCTCCATGACAGAGTAATTCTGAGCAACCCTTGTGCTCAGGTTGTGAGAAGCATTTTTAAATGCACTCTTAAGGATGTGAGTCATATTTTCTCCCACAATATTCTCAATGTGAAGAGGAGGTGGTGGGTTGGAAGCTTCTTTTCCCTTGCCAACAGATTTTGACATTCTGTAATCATGAGCCCTAGTCTACATATGAGCATCTAATCTCATCATATAAACATTTTCAGCTCTGTTATTAGCATTAGGTGTGGGGGCTCCCTAATTTCCCCTAGGCGTATTCACAGATGAGGAAGCTTGAGCCATATTTTTTCCTTATGGGAAAGGGTTGGTTAACATAGTAGGTTTTTTTGGTGCCAATATAGTTTGGTCTTCCTTAAGCCAAGGGAATTGGTGATTCAAGTGATCATGCATGCAAAGATTATAAGGAAACTTCACCTTCCTCTTTTCGTTTTTTCCCTCATCGAAATTTTTGGTAGCCTTCTTATCCCCCTGACCCTTGTTTTTTTTAAATTTCCTCTTTCCCTTAGATTGTTGGTTACCCTTGGGATTCGTCAATTGCACACTGTGTACATCTGATGTTTGGGTTTGAGGGGAAGCCGAACCAGGAGTTTGGCTAGCCACAGTATGTTGAATTGATAACTGTTGTAAATAGTTAGTCAAATGATCTATGGGATTTCTTTGTGATGATCCTACTACACAATTGAGGTGAGGCCCAAACTTCTATTTGGTCTTGTCGAAATTCGATCATGGTGCGTTTGAAAGGATCTTGTACAACATACCGGATTGAGAGTAAATCATCTCCAATTGTTGGGCTCTCATGATAGCTATTGATACTGAGAGGGGGGTGAATCAGTATCAATTAAAATTTAAAACCTTTTTCAACTTATACTTAAACCATTCAATTATATCCAATGAGAAATGAACAATAGTATAAGAGTTACACCAATACACCACAATACACCATGCACAATATATGAAGTAATGACTTCCAAAGGTAGATACAACTTCCAAATGTAAAGGGAGGGATAGAACTCCAAGATGAAGATACAATCCTCAAATATATAGAGGGGGTTTAACTCTCCATCCTTGCCCCTTCCTTCCACCCAAGAATATATGAAAGTTAATAAAACTTTACATTAAATCATCACCATCAACCAACCATCACATAGAATCTGATAATGCTTCCTGAGACTTCTTCAACTTCTGAAATTATTAAATTATTGGAATACTATGATCTTGTATATAATATTACTCAATGTATTCTCTAAAACTTCTCCAATTTTCACTCCTTTAATCCTCCACAAAAATAAGTTATAGAGAGAATGGTAGACTTTGTTCAATTATGGTTTATTCAGGAGACCTAACATGTACAGAATGCCCCGCGCTCAATATTTAACATCAGATTCTGAAACTCATACACAAGAAACTAAGGTACGTAATATTTCCTATTCAGTTTTTCCCACTTCATTTGGATTATCTATGAAGAAGTTAAGATTGTTTTACCTGGAACACCTGTTTATTAACTAGCTTCAGGACTGGTCAAAAACCCTATCTTCCACAAAGTGTATCTCCATAATTATAGAGAATCAAGAGCTGAAACGTTTACCACAAGTACCTTTCTATGTCTTCTCAATAGCATAGCAATTTCACCATATTAATCGTTCTAGAAAAAAAGTTATAGCAAAAATGGTAAGATGACCTGAAAATAACATACCTTAGAACACATCACCGAAACACTTCATCCTCCCTTGAAATCCAACCTTCTTTACTTCTGATTTTCCTCTGAAATTAGACTTGTGTGTCAAATGAATGTATAATGATATTTATTTATAACATTTATGTCACTTCCTTTTAACATTAGGGCCGACCTGGCACTTTCTTATTTTGTAATTATGTTCTTTAATTATCTCCAGGGCCTACATGTACTTCCTTCTTCAATTCACTTTGTCATATTCAAAAAATCATTTATCCTCAACCATGAGGATCCATGTGACATGAAACATACCACCGGAAACAACATGATGTATACTATCCATCCATGGGTGTTGTATCTGCATGTGCATTGTCCTTCATGTCCAAATACCTTCATCAATTCTTGCGTTCCAAAATCCATGACTAGGGTTGACATCAATGACAACAACCAATCTTCCAACAATAGCCTCTTCTTCAGAAAAAAACCCCAAATGTCACGACGCATTTGGACACACAAGGCACCAAGTAATTTAAGAACCACTCGAGAAACGATGCATGAGGGACCTTCACTTTGATCAAGATCTTTCTTCGATGCCATTCTCCGATGTGATCCAAGATATGGGCGACTTGTATTTCTCAAATTTGGCCAGCAACTCAGTGCCAACATCATATCTCACCTGTAACTAGAAATGGTTTAAGGAAAACATATCCTGGTCATTAAAGTAAGCATATCTCAAGCTATAGAGCTCAATATACCATTTTTCCGCACCCCCTATAATAGTGTGTTGAAATAAACACAACTGAATGGAGTCATCCTTCAATGAGTTGGATGAGCACCATAAATGAAATGTCGTATAATGATCATTTGGATGTTTACCAAGATTTCCTTCAAACTTAGGTATTTCCAAGGGAAACTTAGTCGGCATGGGGGGGCAATGCGAATCATGTTCAACAACCTCGACAAGTTTGGAAAATGAAGAGTTGTCAAGAAAGGTAGTCTAGGTTATTGTGGATTCAAAGGAAAAGAGGGGCCTAGATTTTGAATTGTACCAGTTTTCCAAGAAAGGTTTTCCTATTGCCCATGGTTTTGGTAGAGACCATGATGTCCCTGGCCAGTAAGAGGATTTTCCGCTTGATTTTGCATCATCGACATATTCCTGTAGTTGGATGACATACCTTGCATATGAATTTATCCATGCATGGTATTCCAAGGACCTTGGTTGGGTACGCTCCTAACTAACTCTATTGGAATAGGTATCAAACCATGCTCGGGGTTCCACTGAGTGTGGGAGGGGTATCCCCCGATTGACATCCCTTGCGAAGGAAACGAGCCCTACCAGGGATTTCCAAGACCTTGTGAGGAATAAATCTTGTCATCGCTCCTTGTCAAGGAACAAAGCCTTGCATATGGTTTGATTGACCAAAGATGGGGTTTCCCCTTGATGAGAAAGAAGACAAAGAGAAATCATTTTTTTCCAAATGCACCAAACAAAGAAAAAGGAATAGACCCTACAGGAGTCATATAGGACTAAATCCCATGAATCCCTCCACTAAATAAAATAGAGCTAGTGTTAATCCTGAATGGTTGTTGGAAAGCACCTCAGAATGAAGGGGACAAAGGAGGGATATGACCCCCGCTGTAAGGATAACGTTAAATATGGAAGTGGTTCCCGCGAAAGATCCTTGTAAGGGAGAATTAGAACTGCCTGCCTTGAGACCAACAGTTTGTAGAGTAGAGTAGGTTAAGGTCGAACTAGACTTGAAACCTGACATCCCATGTGAAAACGGATCACAAAACACGTTCTAAATAGAGGGAAAGGTCATCATAGTCATTGAGGGGGTTGTTCCACTACCCGAAGTTGAGGGTTTCTAGACAGTCATAGTCCTGATAGGTGGAGGTGGGGGAGGTGGCGCGAATCCCCCTCTTGCGAAATCTAATATGGTACTATGAGGACTCCCATAAGAGGTAGCACTAGTTTCTTCCATCGTCTCTCATCTAACAAAATGATGTTCAGGTGAAGTCACATCAGGAGGGACTATATGAATAAGAAGCGGTGTTAATAAATCAGTTATATGAGGGTTTGTGGGAATGAATTATTTAACTTTGAGGTCATAAATGGTGGACTACTCTGGTGCAAGAAAGTATTCTCTAGGAGCCATCTCAAGTACAGTTTCTTGTGGCCCGGGTGCTTCAAATGAACCCTCTTGATTTAGCCTTTTCCTCAACGGGTGGCGGAGGTGGCTCCAAAGTAATTGGAAACAATCCCTAAAGCCTACACGAATGATGGATATGTTGATGTTCCACCTTGTGAAATGACCAATCAAAACTCTAAGGTTAATCTAGAACAAAACAGAAAGCACACACTAAAAGTTCCTAAGGGAAAGTCAAGAAATAAACTGACTAGTAGGAAGAACAATTACGCCAATTGACACTAGAGCAACTTATTGGTGAAAGTGTAACTCGAACAAGGAAACACCCTCCAAGTATATTCTGCAAAGTGAAATCAAACATTTGTCTTAAGTATCGTGGTATACCCCCACAGTTACCCATGTAAGTCCCTAAAAACAGTAAACTAGGTTGCCAGCTTGCAGTCAGTCACCAGGCGGGTACAATTGACAATCAGGTTGATCATAATTAAAAGGATAACAAAGTATGAAGCCTTTCAAGGGTACTGAAGGAAATTATTTCAGAAGAAAACTAAGGATATCGAATGGATTCGGGGTCCACAAGGCTCCGTAGTCAAATTTGATCAGTGCAAATCCCAAGAATGACCCTCAATATATGATCCCCACTACATTTGGTCCATCTTTGGAGGGGTTATCTTCTCTACCTTTCCTCACGTGACCTATTTTTTAGCCCCTGTTTTAGAGGGGGGTCCTGAATGACTCTTACGAAACTAGACTTTCACACTCCCTATCACAGACTCTTATGTTTGTTTAAGCGGCCTTAAAGAGTTTCCTCTCCACACCTATTTCAAGGCCCTAAAGCCCAGACTAGTTGGTGAACCCTACAATAAAAATTCTAGTTTATTTTAGTGTTAATCATTGATTTTAAGTGCCTTGATTTACTCAAAAGGGTACGGATGTGAAATTTATGGTCTTTTCAAGAGACGAAAGAGAAGAAATAAAATCTTTAGAACATTTGTGCAGAAATAAAACTACATTCTACAATTGAAAAATGGATTTTAAACTTTGTAAGTGCAAACCTTTCGAAATATAGTCCAAGATCCTAAAATGCAAAAAGTTTCCTAGAATGTGCTTTTCGTTTTACAATGAAAATGAAAACTACTAAATTTTAAAGGAAATTGCGTCGAAGAAACTTTGGAAATGGAACTATTTTCTTTTGTAATAAGGTTATGCTACAAATACCAAAGAAAGATGCATAACTAAATGCAACAACAATTTTTATTTTTTTTAATGCTTAGAAAATAAAATCAAAAGTAAATGATATTTTTTCATTTTTCAAAGCACAAACAAGGGAAAGATAAAAACAAACCCAAGACTAATATAGACCCTAAGAAACTTCTCGAAAACATGGATTCATTGGAATCCACAGGAGGATATAACACTTATAATTTCACCCTAAACCTTGAAAGAAAACAAAAGAAATAAAGAAACAACAAAGGTTATTTACAAATTGCAAGATAAACTGAGTCTTTAACCCAACCAAACACAATCAACAGAGGCCCTGAAGAGTTCAGGAAGGCCTAACAAGAAAAGATCTTCTTTCTAGGAAAGAAAAGGTATTTTTAAAAACCCTTCCAAAAAACAGAGACGTGTGTTGTGCATGAGCAACCTGTGTATGTACATGGGTTTTATACTATGAAAGACACATATGTACACGTTCTATATAGAGAGAAGGGCATGTACACCTCTGTAAATTTTTAAAAATGAAAAAAAATTGGATAGAAAAATGGGAAAGGGAGGCTGGTAGGCACTTGGAAGGTGACCAGAGGCCCAAATTGACTCAAAAAACTCAAAAAACTAAAAAAGAAACTGAAAATCAAATCAAACCAAAATATCCCACTAAGACCCTAGAGAGACTCCCTAGTGGAGTTTCCAATTTTGCTATGGAGAAATCCCCCCTAAATTGGGTCTAAGGAATAGGAAGAGTGATAACTCCCTTAAAAGACTGACTTGTCTCTAATCTACCCCAAAACAATGTAAACTAAGTGATAAGAGAAAGAGAGAAGAGAAGGTTAATGTGTGCACCTTGAATCTTTACGGTTGATGTAGACCTCTTCCACTTGTTGTTTCCTCTTATATCACAAATATCCTCCCAAAGATGATCTGGAAGGGGTTAAGAATACAATCCAAAAACATAGTAATCACTTAAAATACTAAATATAGATATAAATGCTCAAATTAACAAGAACATGTACACATACGGTTTTGGGACAAAGATAATCTCTTTTATTAAAATTCAAGATGAAAGGTTATAAACTTCACTTGCAAACACTGCTCTACGAACCAAGTCTAGGATCCTCTGTCATGTCTCCAAGTGCATCAATCCAACATAGAATTCTCACAACCAACATGCCATCAAGGGAAGAAGGAATGGTTTCATAGGAAGAATGATTGGAGGGGAAAGTTGAGGCTAAAACTCAAAAAAAGATGCAAAACTTGGGCAATTAGAGGGAAAGGATTTTGGCATAGTTTTTTTATTCTCTTGTTCATATCTCTAAATGACTCCCCAAGACCTCTTTTTATATGAGAAAAAGATGGTTATTCAGTTTGGGGACGGGCTACAAGGGGTAAAATTGTTAGGAAAGCCTCCATAGCCTGTAAACTCCACCGAAATACGTGCAATTTTATATTTTTTGCAAATTTTGGAGGTAAACACAGGTTACTTAACATTCAACAAGCATATGTACATAGGATAACTAGCATGCAACACAAGCGTTTACGTGGGATATTAGTGCAGCAGGGCACGTACATTATCTAAAAAATGGGTTTTTAGAAGGAGACCTCAGTAGTATGTTTGGAAAAGTATGCAAATGGATGGGCCAATGTATTGGATGCATAGATGTGGTATTTTTGGACTATAACAAATAGATAGAGAGGATCAACCAAATAATTTAATATATGCTAAGAATGTATGTAATGGACAAGCATTCTAGGTGGGAGAACTATCTTCATTTGGTTGAATTTATATATAAAAATGGGTATCATGCATCATTAAATTTGAACCCATTTGAATCCCTGTATGACAAAAAATGAAACATGCCAGCGAGTTGGGATAACCTAGAAAACATAGTCATTATTGGGCAATAGCTTCTCAAGGAAATGGAAGAGAAGATGGTAAAGATAAGAAAAACTTTAAATGTTTCATGAGATAGTAAAAAGAGCTATGTTGATAAATGAATAACATAAAGGGAAGAGAATATGTTTCTAAAGTAAAGGCTAAAAGGATCTTGTTCAAATTGGGAAGTTTCCAAAAGTTGGAAGCAAGATATTGTGGTACATTTAAAATATTAGAGAGAATAGGCCCTATTCCATACATGATTGCATTACCTACATCCATGAGAATTCATAAAGTATGTTCCTAATACTAACCACATGATTTATTGGACTCTGATATAGGTGGAGAACGAGGGTGACTTCCAGGTCTAGATGATGCACATATTGTATAGAAAGATCAAGGTTCTCAAGAAGTGATCCATAGCATTGGTAAAGGTCCAATGGACCTACTATGGTCCTGACTATTCCAAGTGGGTGCACAAAAAAGGACATGCGGGAGGAGTAATTGTAGATTTTTGTATATTTTTGAGGAAATTTGAATGTAGATTTGTATATAAGTGTACAAGGACTCCATTTTTGTGGCTAGAATTATTAGAACCACCATCTTGGATACTTCCTATATGACCTATTATCTATACCTGGAAGGGAAGTGGGACAACCGAAGGGGTTGTGACGCATAGAAGGGGGTACACTTCCTTGGGCTATGTAGGTTGAGGGGAATGAGATTTGGGTGGTTGAATTGTTGTAGGATTCATTCAAATATGTAAGTATTGGGTATTGTGATGTAAAATTATATATATATGTACATTTACACTAGTGTGGTGATGTGCATCGAGGACAGTGAAAAATGTAGGGGGAGAGGAATGTAAAACCCTAATTTTGATCCCTAGATTAGTAATGTATATTTGTAAATATGATGAATGGATGAGATCCAAGCGATGTAATATATAAACAGTGTACATTGAAAATAATAAAATAAAATGCATCATTGGATGCAAATGGATAAGGACAGAGTCATGGGTGGATATGATTCCACAAGTGAGGTGGTTGGGAGGGGTTCCAAGGGGAAAATACACATGCCTAAAGTTCTATGTCACCTTCATAAACCATTTTGTCATTAATTATTTAATCCTCCTTTGAATTACTAAAACCAATAATTTAATGCATGTGTGAGGTTGGTGGAAGATTCATTTCACCTAGTTATTGAAGAATGGGCTAAGTACACCCATGATGGGAATTGTAGCACTGAATGCATGTAATATGTGGGTGTAAGATCCATCTCACCTAGTTATGATAGCATGGGATAAATATAATCATTTGGGAATTGTTAGAGTCAACCATGCATGGGAAAGGAAATTGAAGTAGCGAGAGGGATCTAATTTTTACATCTTGTAAGAAGAGAGGAAAAACATATCTTAGTGATAGAAAATGGGAAGAAACCATAATATGTTTTTAATATGTCTTGTTGAAGATGGTAATTGTGCTGAGAGTGAGGATACCATGACCTTAAGTGAATTTTTGTTGAGAAATTACCCAAAGGAGCATGTGTAAATGTTGCTATGAGAACTCCTATTACAATTGGATTTCCTAGAGCCCCTAGCTAAGCGATTATTGGCCTGTATACATAGATCCCTAGAGGGGATGGATATTGTCTAAGGAACTAAGGTGAAGAGAAGGAAATGTCATCCCTTATGATGCACAGACTGATAGGGAAGATATTTGTACAATTGGAATTGTTGTAGGAGTCATGTGACTATGAATTTGTTGGGTATTAGGTTGTTTGTGTGGATTGTAGACATACATAGGATCATGTTGATCCTTTTGGAATCATGTCCCTAGCTTGCAGGGTGGCCTATTATAGAGAGAATTTTTAACAATTCCTATGGTTGGGTGGAACATCTGACATCTACATCCAGTTGGGTAAATTTTTTATAAAGATAAGTGTTACAATCATTGATGATTTACCATTTCAATGTTGTGTTTAATTGTTGCATTTTATTCTATTTTTATCCATTTAACTGTGGTGTATGTTTTAGTAGTTTCATATGCGAATGTTTTTATGGTTATTTACATAATTTTTTTCATCATGCTATGTGCATGTATTTTTAAATTGGTATGAGAGTTGTATTATATCAATTTGGTAGTAATTTGACTTAGCATGGGAGTTGGATCATTACATGAGTGAATAGGGATCTATTCATAAGAGCCTTTTATTTCTCCAATCTCTCCTTTTTTTTTTAATTTGAATCCTAATATCATAATTAGAGAAGTGGGGATACTTGTTGAGCTTGCGAAAAGAACGAAACTTCCCAATTGAAACTCTGATGCTCCAATTCCACACGAGATCAATTTCCATGAAAAAAATAATTTTATCCTCCTCTTCATAGGTATAAATTAAGTAAGTGAGAAAGAAAAAACTAAAGGAATAGGTAGAATGATGCACTAATTTCTTGAAAAAAATAACACTATTTCGAATTAGTTCACTGCTCCACCTATCGACTTGTCACCCATCAATTCCATTAGTCATATTAGTGGAAAAATAACAATAGCATGCATTCAACCAAACAACCAACTAATTAACTCAAGGGATATCTTCTTTCATAGTGATTTTCCTTGACCAAAAGAGGATACTATAATTCTACTATTTTAACTAGGTCAGGGGAGAGGGGAATATTCAAAAAGAAATCATTCTAGTGTTTTTTAAAAATGGCATTTCATGGGATTTTATAAAAATATTGACATTTCATATATTTTTTATAATGTCGAAGCTTCACTTTCTTTCATGATTTTACCCAATTCATTATTTAGAATGTAGTATAAGCTAGGTGTATTTACTTTCAAGGATTCTATAGGAGCAATTTAGGTGTATGTATCACCCTTATGCCTCCCTTGGGACTTGGGGTAGACACCTTTCACCTTGTCTAGTTAGAAAGGAGAAATGTTGTGTCCCTTTTCGTCACCCAAGTGAGCAAAAGAAGGACACTTACAAGTCCAGTTGGGTTAGTTGGACAAGACAACAGTGAATGCAAGAGTTAGAAACATCAAGCATAATAAATAAACAAACAACTAAGCTAATAAAAATAAAAGAAACTAAACTAGAGTGCATAAGGGAAATATAACAAAAAAATAAACAACATTCATGCGACCAATATATAAGTTGTATTAGTGGGAAAACACCAAAGAGAAAGGGAGACTTATGGGTCCCCTCTTCCTCCAAGGGAGGGCTCTTGAACCCCCAATGATTGAGCTCTTATTACAAGTAGAAAACTAGAAGGAAATGGTGAAGAAATCCAAAGCTCATCCACTCAAGAGGGGATGTGAATAGCCCAATGAAATGGTGCTTGTATGCTCTTGATGAGGAAAGAAGATCCTCCAAGAGATTATAGGAAGCATAACAATACAAATGAATTACTGGAAATGTAGTGCACCCATGGCCTCTTTTTATAGCAAAGTTTTGAGGCATTATTCAACTAGTCATTAGTGTGAACAAGGGGCTCTTTAGGGCACCCTTAGGTCTTTGACCAGGCCCCCAGTCAGATTAAGCTCGGATTTGGGTGTCAAATCGAATTGGGACATGAACCACAAGTGGGTGGAAGGCCGACCAAAATCATGAATGCATTGTTCTAAGGTATGCGTGGCTTTTTTCTTCCACGGTCACGCATCAGGCGCATGTGCGCTTTTCCAGATTTTTTTAGTGGAGCACATGTGCGTGCCTCCTTTGTATCCTTAGCGCATGCTGATTTTATAACCAGCTGTATAGTTTTTTCCTCTTGGAAATGCATTTTTGAAGCTGTGGGTGAACTAATAGGTGTTTGGAGATGTTGGATTCCTGTAACCATTTGCGAACGAAATTTCAGTGATAACAGATGCCCCCTGATGTATGAGGTTAGGAGCATACATATAGCCGAAATACATCAATGTTTCTTCTACTGAGAGTACCATTGTAATTAAGAGTGTTGAGAGGAATTGCAAGAGCGACCCATTGGAGGGAGAGGGGAACATGTGGGACCCAAACCTTTCTCTAGGTGTGGAAAAATAAAATTGTGTACAAACAAGGCGGGCATGCCCCATGCTCGTGTAATGTAACTAAAAAATTTGTAAGACAGTAACTGAAGTTGTATTTTGACATAGATAACTACAATGCCCTCCGAGGCAGTTTGATAATGGCAGAGGACAATTCTGATGGTGAACATACTCTTAAAAGAGGTGATGAAACCTGTAAGAAGTGTCTATGATTCACGGGCATTGATAGCCCAACAAATTTCAGAGGTCTTCGGAAAATATAAAAACAAATGCAATAGTCACAAAGTAAGACCCACTGTAACATGAGATAGTGTTGAAGTCGAATGTTATGGGTGTCAACGAAAGCAAAGAACAATGGTGGTTTTCCCTATGCCTTCTGAGACTCTTCATTGTAAAGGTAATGAGATTAAAGACAATGTTTCCCATCTGGAAACTATGATGATGTCAACATAAAGGGGGATGCGACTCCAAGAAGCAAAGGGCTTCATGAAATACACTGGATGAGATCATGAACTGATGAGGTACATGGGAGAAGTCAAGATGCGGTGAGACTCAAGACTACCCTTGGTTGGGGATATATGCGAAGTATGAGTGGCAGCAACTGTGAAACTGGATCTAGTGTCAGGGGGATGACTAGAAGTGGGTTAAATTGTGCCAGAAGCATGTGTTGGGTTACAAAAAAGGTATAAATATCTTCCTTTTTGTCCACAATTTATGATATCATTCTGATTGACTTTTCAATTAATTAGGAATAAATAGGAAAGAACATGATTAATATGTCTCTTAGAGTTGTCATTTAAGTTTTATTAAATAGATTCTAAATTACGATTGTAATGGTTTGATTTTGTTACAGAATTGGACAAATAACTGCCAAAGATAACCAAAGAGATTTTGGCTATGCGCAAGCTATTGGAGATTGAAGACTTTTTAGGCGCAAAGCAGTTTGAAGATAATACATTTTCTATATTGTAATTTTATAATAGTAAAGCAATCCTGAGGATATTTCAATCCTCATGATAGATTGATTTACCCAACTATTGTAATATATAAGAGGATAATAGATTCAGAAAAACATATATAGAAAAAAACGCATTTTAAGTATTCAGATTCATAATTACCCTGTGTGAGTAGTTGTTGTAAATGTTTAACAAGTTATGGAATCAATGAAAGTTTTGAGTGTTTTTATCATCCCTGCGTTCTGAGTTTCCCATAGCAGTACTTCTAAAGACCGAGGGTCCAGTTTGAAGAATCTACTGTCTCATTTTGTAATTATATTAGTTCAGAGTTTTGATTTTATTTCATGATTCAGATTTCTTTTAATTGCATGAGCATATCAATGAATTGATGATTGTTTGCAAAAGACAGGCATTTCCTTAAGTATTCATGATTGCTGTTATGATTTCCATTTATGAAGATTGTTTCTTGACAGTTCCTCACATTTTCATCTACGTTGTTCCTTTGCTTTAGATTTACAATTGTTGTTCCTTTCAGTAAGGTTATGACAGTTGTTCCTTTCTGTTAAAGTTACATTAGCTTTTCCTTTCGATTAGAATACAACTGTTATTTATTTCCACAGATAGGATAATTCACTATGTCCTTTCCAGTAATTAGAATTCATGATTGATAAATTAAATCTGCAAGTCCTTTCTTAGATTCAATTACTGCTTTATAGTTAAGTGAATTCAATTAGATTAATTAGTTCCTTTCATTTTACAACATCTTAGTAATCAGATTTCAATTTCATTTAGTTCTTAGCATCTTTGGTGAATGTTTGAGGAACTTGATTGTTGATGAACTCAGATCTGGTTTAGCTACATGATTTTAGGCTACCTGCATAAACTTTGTCGATATTCTTGAGATAAAAGACGAATCCCTGGGTTGATAAATTAATGTTAAACTAAGGTTTTTTTTAGGACATCTTTAGAGCCCAACATTTTGGCGCCATTGCTGGGGAGAATGTAAAAGGTAGCATAGGTTGTGTCTCTGGAGGACCAGGTATTGAAGATGGAAGGTAAGAACCTACGCAGACAATAAGTAAAATGCTTATGCCAATGCTTACCTCTAGTTTACACTTAAAAGGTTTCATAGGTGTTTCTTTTGTTGAAATTTCTTTTGTTTTTGTGTGAAGTGTGTATGACTAGAAAGAAGGATCTTGAAAAACCAAAACCCCCACCAAAAACTACCAAAACCCAGGGTTTGGTGATCCTTGGAAGAAGCACTTTCATAGACGAAATCATCAAAGAAGGTGAATCTCAAGCTTCAGTTGTACCTAGGAAAGGACCCACCTGAATCCCTCAGGCAGTAGTTTCACCAACTATGGCCCACACTGATATTCATAGAAAATTTGAAGGGACCGAGCAGAGTTTTCATAATACAGATCTTCCACCACTCAAACCCTTAGAAGAGGGAAGCTCTAATAATCTGGAGGAGGGAATAGGAGAAACTAGTGGGGTTTCCAAGGCATACCCACCACCACCACCTAATCCTGAGTCTCCTGCAAAATAAGGAGGCATATACAAAATCCCAGGTAAAGGGAGTGTAGTCAAAACCCTAGGAAGACCAAATAATCAACAATTTCAAATAGAATACCCGGATCAAGAACCTCCTGAAATTTTTTATCACATCTTCGAACAAATGGCACAAGAAAATCAACAACAACCCCAGACCTCCACGTTGGAGTATCCAATAGTTGATCCAGTTGCCAATGCCCCCATGAAAGAAATTCCCTTACAAAACCTACCAACCTTCCATGGATTGATTTCAGAAGACCCAGATGCATTCCTATTTGAATTTGATGTCCTATGTAGAGGGTATGACTACACCTATGAACCCCAAAAATTAAAACTATTCCCCTCTACCCTGAAGGGAGAAACCCTACGCTGGTTCATGGGATTGGGAGGTGGAACCATCAATTCATGGGACCAGATGAAACAAACCTTCTTGCTAAAATATCAGGATTATTGCAGAACCAGAGACCTAAAAGATGAAATATTTCAAATGACTGCGAAATAAAATGAATCACTAGAAGAATATGTCAAAACATTTCAATATAATTTGCAAAGATCAGCCTATGGCACATTACCAGGTCCAGTACTGAAAGCAACTTTGATCAACGGAATGAAAGATGAATGGGTAGAAACATTGAATTTAATGGGGAAAAGTGACATTTATCAAGAGACTTATGAAGATATTGTTTTATTGTGTATCAGGTGTTCACGAGGAAGTACACGGACCAGGTCAAGAATGCAAACGTCCCTCACAAGAAATAACAATATCTCTAGTGGGGTTGTCACGCAAGATGAAGTCGGTAATCTCCTAGAAAAATTTAAAACAAATATTTTGAGCACCCTGACTACACAATTAGATGTATTGCAGGCCAAACAGAAAAGGGTAGAGGCAGAACAAACCTTGGATATATTTTTCCATAGGTGTAGAAAGAAACATGGTCCAAGAGAATGTCCCTTGGATATAGATTGGGTATGTGCTATTTGCGCCAAGGATCACAAAACAAAAGGCTGCCCATCACTTCCTAGATTAAAAGCTATATTCAAAGAGGCAGAAGAAGAAATAAAACCATTATATCTGATGGATTAGTGTCGTCAGTGGCAGTCCTGGCCTCAAAATACATTTCAGGACTCTTCCTCTTTATTTCCTAGATAGTACAATCAATAGCAGAATCCTAGACAGTATAATCAACAACAGAATGTTGGCAGCACATGGTAGGGCCAACCATTTACTAATCAGAACTGGCAGCCCCAGCAATAACCACCTGCAATCCCCACTTGGAAAAATCAGTCTGCCACAAACCCCAACTGGAAAAATCAACCAACTACAAGTTCCAATTTTCCAAATTCACAATACACCACCCCCTCCTGGAAAAATTCAAATAATACCTACCCTCCACAATGGCTCAACTCGACTCCCCAAAACCCAAATTGAAACCAGAACTAGCAGTGCCCCATGGGGATGAATAACCAACCTATGGGGATGACCTCTCAAACCCAACCTCCATTACAGACTCCCTTCCCATTGCCCCAATCACAATTATGACCTTAATTACCTGCCCAACCCCACCCGAATCCCAATAACAGGCCATCTCAACTCATCTAGATCATGGAAAGTAGAGAAGGGGAAATCAGTTCAGTAGGGTGCAATGAACTTTGGTTAAGATCGGGGCACATCATCTCTCTCGAACAAAATGACGTTCCCTAAGAATAAGGGAATGAAAAAAAACCAACAATAACACCTCTGACTGTGGTAATAACAGAAGAAATAAGGCAAGGGAGGAACACAGTCGAATCACAAGACTCTGATAAGGATGAAATTCCCTCCCCTCCATTCCCTGAAAGACTGATGATAGCGAAACCCACCATCTATCATGAATTCAACATTGTAGGGGAACTCAGGAATTTATACATCAAAATTCCACTCCTCCAAGACATACCGATCTACGCAAAGACAATCAAGGAGCTATGTGGGAGGAAGCCTATCCGAAAAATCAAAAATTCATCATCAATAGTTCATGTAGTGGGAGCCTTATCTGATCTAATTTTGATAAGAGAAACACTAGTTAAATATGCAGATCCGGGGAACCTCATAGTAACAGTGCAGATTCAAGGTTGTTCCTTTCCAAATACCTTAGTTGATTTGGGGGTGGCCATCAATATTCTAACTATGGAAACCTGCAATGCCCTGGGTCTTCACTCTTTCGACCCAACCCCGATTATGTTGCAATTAGCTGACCGATCAGTGGTCAAACCACTTAGCACACTACATGATATAGTCATTTTAGTTGATTCTTGGGAATATCCCACAAATTTTCTCATCATCAACCCAAAAAGTGCACTTGAAGTGTATCCATTGATATTGGGTAGACCATGGCTTGCGACAGATGATGCATACATAGGTTGTCGATCGGGTACAATGGCAATTGCTAGAGGAGGGGTTACAAGGAATCTCATCTTATATCCCCCAGCCAAACCTAGTCCAATGATTGTATACCCGCAATTGCCACCACCATGATATCCTAAGAAGGATCTACGTGCCCCACTAACGATGGAAGAAGCCCTCAAGCACAAAAATCAGCTAGAAGATGATGTAATCAGTGGGTTTATTAACAACCCAACCGCTGTAAGTAACCCAACATGCCAGATGATCCAAGCTGTTCTAGACTATGAAGCACAGGGAGACCCACTGGAAGATCTAATGGAACAACAAATTCTGACTACCGCTATTCACAACAACAAATCTATTGAGATCGCACCAAGGAAGTCTCTGAACATTAATGCCAACCTAGAAGAGCAACATCAACAAAAGCTAATCCAGACTCTCTCTAAATACCAGCAAGCTTTTTCCTGGGAGTACTTTGATATGAAAGGTATTGATCCACAACTCTGCACACACCACATTTATATTGAGAAAAACTCCTGACCTATCCGACAACTGCAAAGAAGACTGAAGTCCCACCTCAAAGATATTGTTAAAGAAGAGCTACAAAATCCGTTGGACGTAGATTTTATATACCCTATCTTAGATAGTTGATGGGTTTCCCCATTAGTCATTGTCCCAAAGAAAAACGGGAAGTGGCAAATCTACATTGATTACAGGGAACTAAACAAAGCTACTCAAAAAGATCATTTTCCATTACCTTTCATCGATTAGGTCCTTGATACCTTAGAAGGGAAGAAATTCTTCTCTCTCCTAGACAGCTTCAGCAGCTACAATCAGATCCAGATTACCCCAGAAGATCAGGATAAAACGACATTCACATGTCCCTAGGGTACCTTTGCCTACAAAGTATTACCCTTCGGACTCTGTAACGCTCCAACTACATTCCAAAGGGCCATTCTAAGAATATTTAGTGATCTGATTAGCGAAGGGCTCGAAGTCTACATGGATGATTTTACCCCATATGGCGACAATTTCGATCAAGCCTTGACTAATCTGGAGAAGGTATTAGAACGGTGCATCACTACCATGTTATTCTTAAGCCACGGAAAATGTCACATGATGACGACAGAAGGTGTGGTATTAGGAAATTACATTTCTGTAGATGGAATTAGAGTAGATCCAGCAAAAATAGAGGTAACACTTAATCTACCTACTCCACACACACAAAATGAGGTACGTAGTGTCCTTGGTGCTTCAGGATATTATCGCAGATTTATGCCAAAGTTTTCAAAAACTGTTGCACCCCTACATGCTTTAACTGGTAATGTAGAATTTAAATGGTCTGACAAATGTGACATGGCTTTTGCAGGACTCAAGAAATTGATCTCAATAGCGCCGATATTGAGAGGACCTAATTGGAAAATACCATTTCAAATTTGCACCGATGCCTCAGACATTGCCATAGGCACTATTCTGGGACAGGAAGAAGAAAAGAAACCCTACGCCAGTTATTTTATTAGCAAGAATCTAACTCCAACCGAACTCAATTATACAGTAACAAAGAAAGAGTTCTTAGTTGTTATACATTCCATAAATAAATTTTGTCATTATATAACAGGCTATCCAGTTATCTTGTATACTGATCATTCTGCCATTAGATATCTAGCTAATAAACCAATTACTAATGGATGGGTCACTCAATGGTTGTTATTATTGTAGGAATTTGATATTACCATCAAAGATTGACCTGGGAGAGAAAATCTTGTCGCAGACTTCCTGTCTCAATTCCCAAAAATAGACGACTCATTAACAACTGAGGATCAATTCTCGGATGAGCATCTGTTTGATGTCAACACAAAACCACCTTGGTACGCTAATGTAGAAAACTATCTAGTGGTGGGAATATTACCGACACATTTATCATCCAGGGAAAGACAACTAAATGTCGAGTGTAGCACACGATTCACTTGGATCAATGGATATCTTTTCCACACAGGAGCTGATCTCCAGATCTGACGATGTGTACGAGAGAACAAAAACTATGACATAATGAAGGCAAGACATGATGAGACTTGTGGGGGGAATTTTGCAGACTGCAGGACCGGACATAATTTTTTATAGATGGGCTATTATTGGCCCTCAATATTCATAGATGCCAAGAAATATGTCCAAACATGCGACAACTGCTAGTGGATGGGGAAACCAGGTCAGGCTAATGAAATGCCCTTGAAAACACAACTAGTTGTAGAACCATTTGAAAGATGGGCACTGGACTTCGTCGGCCCCTTTAATCCAAATTCAAATCAAAAGGCCTATATTATCGTTGCAATGGACTACATGACCAAATGAGTAGAGGCGAAAGCTTTACCAAATGCAACAGAAGAAGTAGTCATCAAATTCATTTTCAAATTGTTTGTACGATATGGACTACCCAAAGAAATAATCACTGTCGGAGGGTCACAATTTACAGGCCATAGAATCATAGCCACCCTGGAAAACTATCACATCAAGCACAAAGTTACTTCTCCATATCACCCACAAGAAAACGAGCAGGTAGAAAGCACCAATAAGGTCCTAGAGGCAATTCTGATGAAGACTGTCTCAACAAACGGACATAATTGGGCTATCGAACTCCCAAATGACTTATGGGATTATCGTACAACCTAGAATAACACCACTGGATACTCTCCTTATCATCTAGTCTATGGTAAAGAACCCGTCTTCCCAATAGAATTCAAGATCAAGACCCTAAGAATGGCCCAGGAAATTGGACTAAATCTAACAGAAGCACATAAACAATGCCTTCAGTGACTCAACAAATTGGATGAAGCATGCTTGTCTGCTGTGGAGCACACAAATTTTATCCAGTGACAGAGAGCAACCTAGCACGACAAGCATATCAAGAAGAAATCATTCAAGAAAGGCGACTGGGAACTCCTCTATGATTCCAGATTTCAGGAATTTCCTGGGAAATTACAGACACGATGGCTAGGGCCGTATGAAATTAATGAAGTCCATGATAATGGCACGGTTACCTTGAGCACCATAGATGGGTGTGGATCACCCTTTCTGGTCAATGGACACCAGCTGCGACTTTACCACCAGCCACCTTCAAAATATTATTTCTACCAAGAAGTAAGTAAAGACCCTATGGTGTAGATTTTGGCTAGCTGGGAAGGTAACCCAGTCACCCCAACTCCATAAATGATGCATTATGTTTATATTGTACATGCTGTACATAGTTTTCCAACTGAGTGCTTATTTGTTTTTAGTTTGTTTTATAAAAAGTCATATAGGAAACAAGAATCATGACAGATAATTACAATTAGCACCTTTTTCTGTTCCATACTCCCGTTTCGTTTCATCACACAGACTCTGTCTTTTACATATTCATGCAATTGCTGTTCTTTTTTTGGTGCGCCCATTGTTCCTTTGTGAATGGAACAACAACTGTTCCTTTTCACGCAAATGCTATTCTTTTTTTTGTGCATCCGTTGTTCCTTTGTGAATGGAACAACTACTGTTCCTTTTTGCGCAACTGTTGTTCTTTTTTTTTGCGCGTCCGCTGTTCCTTTGTGAACGGAACAATTGTTGTTCCTTTTCGCACAACTTTTGTTCCTTTTTCACGTGTCCGTTGTTCCTTTGTGAACGAAACAATTGTTGTTCCTTTTTCGCACGTCCACTGTTCCTTTGTGAACGGAATAACTGTTGTTCCTTTTCATGCAACTGCTATTCTTTTTTTTGTGCACCTACTGTTCCTTTTTGAACGAAACAATTGTTGTTCCTTTTTGCACGATTGTTGTTCCCTTCTTTAATATTCAAATGCTATCCATTCCTCTGTAAGTGCGGCCTTCACCAATTAATTTTCATCAGCACTGTTTCTAATCGTCATTATAATGATCTGTCATTATTTTGTGGATGGTCTCTCACACCTTAACAATTTTTTTTTTTTGGAATAATCTCTCTGAAATATCTTAAAGCTTGTTCATAATCAATCACCACCATAAGTTGTTCCTTTCTCTCATATATACAAATATACTTGAATGATATTCTACCTCTATATTATAAGGGGTCTTCAACACACTTTTACTTGGCATCTCTATACTTCCTTATACCATCCCTTACTCTTAAGAAGTAGATGAGCCTCCCTAAATAAACACTAAAAAAAAAAAACATATATATATAATATAATAAAATTTTCCCATAAAGAATAGTGGGTCTTATCATGATCCA
>JZKD02S1977595.1:1331078-1378533 GCA_000966675.3 Picea glauca | reverse complement strand
AAAATACAAAAAAGAAAAATATGCAATAAGAATTTTTTTTTTCATAAAAGAATAGGGGGTCTCATCACGAGCCAACCTAACACAATCATAGGATACTAACGAAAGTGACATTCCCACTATGGCTACCACACTAGGGTAATGGACTTTGACACTTTTTGTCAAAGGACAAGAGGTCTCATCACGAGCTGGCTTGTTCACTTACGTTACAATCTAGTGAGTGGCATTATCATCATCTAGCTACCAAACCAGGATAATGGTATTTTTTAGAAAAAGATGATTTGTATGTTTATGAAGGATACATGCTCATCTATGGGTTAAAAGGAAACCCTGCTGAGGCTATGGATTCCTATGGGCAGCAGTGGCTCCACCTATGGTATGGAAGATTATCTCAAAATACCAAGTTTTTGCATGTCTATAGATCTCCTTTTATTAATATATATATATAAATGAGGCTATCATATCAGTTATACTCAATCACCGGGAAAAGTAACAATATTATGTTATGTGGATTATTAAAAAAATATAATGAAGAGATTTAACTTATTTTCGATTGAGTTCTCCATAAATCATTTTTTCACATAGGTGTACTAATTCCACACATCAAATGACTATCATTTAATTGATTTTTGGTGGCATGTGTCTTTTTGAAAATTATATTTGATTAGCCCTATCGGCGGCGGTGACGAAATCATTACCTCTTACCCGAGAGTACCTGCACCCATTGCTTCCACCTACACTAATGGTCGAGGATGACCTCTACATTAATGAGGGGGATGCTTGGCACACTTCCCGACTAGCCGTAATGATTGCAATTAATACAAAACCCACATCTTTATACATTTGTCGTCACTGATATTTTCCATTTCTAGCATCTATTTTTCCAAATCTGGTCTAACCAAATTCGTAAACAAGAACAATAGTCATTCTTTCTTCTCACATAAATATGGGTGGCAGAAGTCTGCGTAGAGATCCGACATTACTCCAAGTTACAGAACAGGTGAGAGAAATCCTACATCGCCTAGGGTGGACAGAATACTTCAACTGCTTGCAAGGAGATGACACAAATGTCACACTGGAATTCTTTCAAAACCTGTAAGGTGAAATCTCTACGGTGCAGGGTATACGAATACCAGTCACCTTGGAAATAATAGCAGAGGTCACAGGCCTCTCTAACATAGGTAGTCAATGGACAGGTAAATACACGAAGCTGAGGGAAGCCGTGGAATCTTTCACAGAACCAGGAGAAGAATTGGACAAAAAAGGCAAGGGACTAAATCCTAATACCCTCAGTGAACCATGGAAGGAATTGGTGGGGATAGTTCAACACTACATCACCTGTGATGGATGGTATGATGTAATTCGGCCACGCCATCTTAAATTGCTGGCATCCTTGAAGCAACGGTTAGTACTTAACCTTCCTTTCTTCCTAGATACTGTATTACATGAAGTTGCTCTAAGGACACAAAAGTCCAAAGACCTTGTTGTTGTTATTAGCCACCACAAGCTAGTTAAATTGATAGTGGATAAAGCACCGAGTCAAACTCAGTTGACTTGGGAAACTTTGATTGAGGGAAATAGACCTACACAATTGGAGCATGCGACCACCACCCAAAGGGAAATTTCACCACTTCAGACTGAAGTTGAACCAGAACTTTCCCAAACCATTGAGGGCAATATGTCACCACCTCAAATCGAAGTTGAACCAGAACCTGCCCAAACCAGTGAGGGCAATATTTCACCACCTCAGATTGAAGTTGAACCAGAACCTGCCCAAACCAGTGAGGGTAATATTTTACCACCTTAGACTAAAATTGAAGCAGAACCTGCTCAAATTATTGAGGGCAGTAGACCTCCACAACTGGAGCAAGAAACTACCACCCAAAGAGAAACTCCAGTGCCCCAAACTAAAGTTGAATTAGACCCTGCTCAAACTACTGAGGCCCAAACCTCACAGACACAGTTAGTAACAAAAAGAAAGAAGAGAACAATGGTTTCTCTTAGATCCCCCCCTAGGACAAGGAAGAAAAGCAAACAAATCCAGGAAATAATTGAAGTAGTTCAGGATGCAGTAGAGCACCCTAAAGAACCTTAGAATGTCATGGAACAACCTTTACAGGAAAATATTCAAGACATTGACCAAGCAGGGCAGACAACACAAAAAGATAATCAATGAAACACCCAACCTACATCAAATCACATGGAAAAACACTTTTTTAAGAGTTATGAGATAGAAATGGCTCAGGTTCTGGGGAACTTAGGAACCTCAACTAACAGGGATGAACATAATCTGGAAAAAGAACCAGAACTAGGCTCCTCTTCAAAACTTGCTGAAGACTTTCCTGACACTAAAATGTCCTTTCTAGATGACACAACACAGGAGGAATTTATTTTTGAAGAAATAAACCCCCTTGAACAGACAAAGAACTTAGAATAAGCAGAAGGACAACCATCTGCTGAATGAAATGAAGAATACCTCGAGATCCCCCATAGACAGAAATCAACCAAAAGCCATAAACGAATCAAGAAATTAAAAAAAGAAAACAAAGTGCTGAAGAAGAAGGATAAGAGGGTTGTAAGATTAAAGAAGAAAGTGGAAAAGCTCAAGGAGATTATCAAAGAATTGAGAAAATAGTTGGAACTAGCAGACAAGGTCCACAAGAGAAAGAAAAAAAAAAGGGACAGGATGCAAGGAAGAAACCCTCTTCCTAAGAAAACAACTAGTACAACTTCTGTAGGAATACAGACAGATCCCGAGGAAGTAATGGTAGAAGAAGCAATAGTTCAGGATGCAGATGTAATTCCCAAAGAAACACAAGAGATGGTCGATACTGAGATACAGATAGACACTTTGGTTTTATAGGAAACATCTCAACTTTTTGAGCAAAATGATATTGTTAGGAAACTAGAGGAAGAACTACTACAATCCCAGCAAACCCTGACTCAAAACAGAGGCAAATTATTGACGATAACAGGGCAATTTCAAGAACATAGTATTATCATGGATATACTGGAGGTAGAGATTGCACAAACCCAACAAGCACTAATTCACTCCAGAGAATAAATGAATGAATATCAAACATCCCAGTATCAGGCATAGGGTTCCATCATTAATGAGCTAAAATAAGAATTGGAACAAGCCCATCAAGCATTGATTCAATCCAGGGAGGAGATGAGTGTTATGGAAGAACACCAAACATCTCAATCTCAGGCACATAGTGTCATCATTGATAGACTAAGAGAAAAACTTACACAAGAACAACAAGCATTGGTCCAACACCAATAGGAAATGGTGACTAGGACTGAATATGAAAGGGTTGTCAACGAATTGAAATATATGACAACAACAGAGGGAAAAACTTATACTGCGCTTACCAGAGCCCAAGAGAAGACCAAAAAGGTGCAAACCCAATTGGAAGAATCTTTGGAGCAAATCAAACACATCTGTGATGTCTATTTTGATGCCATCAATTGTAGGGCCCCTGCCACTAATTATGTTTTATTCTTGTTGGAGAGGTATTTATTGTTGAGTGTAAAGGCCATCAGAGCAGGTAAACCCATTTCCTTTACTATTGTTCTAGAATTTATTTCATGTTTCAGAGATCAGGAAAAGAAGGTACAATACCTTCTGTGTGAATTATATTTTCATAATATCATTTTAGATGAAGTTAGAGAAGATAACCCTGGCCTCTTCACAGGGGAAATTCAATTTCAGGCATTCCTGTCCTTTACTAGGAACCAGGTCAGATGGGGTAAGTCTCACAAAATGTTCATGAATAGAGAAACTAGTTTAGATCTTTGGATTAGAGGAGAGCCTCCAAAATCCCTTCCAGCCATCATGTGACACAAGACCTTCATGAAAAGGGCAGGAGTTGTGGACTCATTGTCTCCTATCCATTTACATGTCATTCACTCAGGTATCACATATTTAAGAGAATTCAAGGAGAAAGATCTTGTTGCCTCCAAGCTAAGATGGGATGTATCCTCTGATGAGGTTGAAAGTAGAGAACCCTTTGGATATAAAAATTTATTTGCAGCAACCTTCAGAGTAGAAAGATATTCTAAATTACTCTAGGAAGAAGGACCTACTTGAATGGGATGCAGGTATAACCCCCCTCTCCTCTGGTTTCCTCCAGAAGTTTACTAGAAGGATTTTCAAATTAATAAAAAGAGACAAGAAGTCACTTTTGATAAAGTCAAAAGAAGCCATGGTTTCAAGAGACCTGGTGAACCCACTTTTCCTCCCTACAACATAACTGGTTTACATGAAAGACTCTAGCTTGCATGAGGACATGCAAGAAGGTAAGTTGGGGGGTATGTTGGGTTACGAAAATGGTATAAATATATTCCTTTTTGTCCACAATTTATGATATCATTCTGATTGACTTTTCAATTAATTAGGAATAAATAGGAAAGAACATGATTAATATGTCTCTTAGAGTTGTCATTTAAGTTTTATTAAATAGATTCTAAATTATGATTGTAATGGTTTGATTTTGTTATAGATTTGGACAAATAACTGCCAAACATAACCAAAGAGATTTTGGCTATGCACAAGCTATTGGAGATTGAAGACTTTTTAGGCGCAAAGCAGTTTGAAGATAATACATTTTCTATATTGTAATTTTATAATTGTAAATCAATCCTGAGGATATTTCGATCCTCAGGATAGCTTGATTTACCCAACTATTGTAATATATAAGAGGATAATAGATCCAAAAAAACATATATAGAAAAAACCGCATTTTAAGTATTCAGATTCAGAATTGCCCTGCGTGAGCAGTTGTTGTAAATGTTTAACCAGTTATGGAATCAATGAAAGTTTTGAGTGTTTTTATCATCCCTCCATTCTGAGTTTCTCGTAGCAGTACTTCTGAAGATCGAGGGCCCAGTCTGAAGAAGCTACTGTCTTGTTTTGTAATTATATCAGTTCAGAGTTTTGATTTCTATTTTGTGATTCATATTTCTTTTAATTGCATGAGCGTATCAATCAATTGATGATTGTTTGCAGAAGATAGGCATTTCCTAGTATTCATGATTGTTGTTATGATTTCCATTTCTGAAGATTGTTGCTTGACAGTTCCTCACATTTTCATCTGCATTGTTCCTTTTCTTTAGATTTACAATTGTTGTTCCTTTCAATAAGGTTATGGTAGTTGTTCCTTTCCGTTAAAGTTACATTAGTTGTCCCTTTCGATTAGAATACAATGGTTATTTCTTTCCACAGATAGGATAATTCTCTATGTCCTTTCCATTAATTAGAATTCATGATTGATAAATTAAATCTGCAAGTCCTTTCTTAGATTCAATTACTTCTTTATAGTTAAGTGAATTCAATTAGATTAATTAGGTCCTTTCATTTTGCAACATCTTAGTAATCAGATTTCAATTTCATTTAGTTCTTAGAATCTTTGGTGAACGTTTGAGGAACTTGATTATTGATGAACTCAGATCTGGTTTAGCTACACGATTTTAGGCTACCTGCATAAACTTTGCCGATATTCTTGAGATAAAAGACGAATCCCTGGGTTGATAAATTAATGTTAAACTAAGGTTGTTTTTAGGACATATTTAGAGCCCAACAACGTGACAAAGTGGACAAACTCAGAGATCATGGGTACATGGACTATGGGATACTCAGGGTTTATGGACGATGTCAACACGAGTAGAAGATAATGAATTCCCCAACCAAGGGAGACATGGGTTTCTTTTCCAGGAAAAGAAGGCCACCAAGGGCGACAAAATAAAGCTATGTAAATGCTAGAAACAATTAGGCTTTTTACAATTACCAAATGAATAAAGAATAATTTGGGACGATTGTATAGATATAGAAACAGGTGCCCTAGTACAATATGGATTGGCCTGTGAGGGTGCAAGTTGCATGGAGAACAGGTGGAGGGTGGGGACCCCATGGGTGGTTTTCTGTATGAGGTAAATGAATGGAGGAAAATATGTAGATGGGCAAACTGATTGTGGATGAAATGGAGGGTTAATGATACTATGGAGGTGCAGTCAAACTTGAACCGTGATTAGATGACCTAGGATTCCATTGGGAAAGCTAGAAGAATGAGGAGAAGCTGTATGTGGCTGATTGTAGGAAATGCGTAAGACTATCAAGACTCCCATCCCTAAAGGGTGAAAAAAAATCATGAGTGTCAAGGTGACAAGGTGAACTGTGAATGGGACAACTCATGTGGGGAAGAGTGCTATCAGTTGATAGTACCAAACTACAACGGAGGTGTTAGTACTACAGAGCTAGATATGAGGATCCTATAGGTGAATTTCGGAGGGTGTCACTAGGAGATGCAATTGGTATTTAGAGGGAATGACTACATGTCAGTGTTGATCATATACTTGAAGGGGCTTGTGTTGAATTGTGATGACCAAGTACCTTCACACATTAAAATCGAATACTCGACGTGAACAGTATCTGAATATAAAGAAAGTATAACATTTATTTGATAATTTTGAACATGAGCATGCATACCTGAGTGTGTCATGGAAAGATGCTTTGTTGGAGAAGAGTGTAAATGATCACCCAAGGAAAATGACTGTCTAGGTGGCTGAAAATGGTTCAGAAAATGGAGCTTATGGGATCTTGTACCAAAAAAATGAAAGTGGGGAAAAGGTCTTATATATGGATGGTGGGCCCATAATGTTGGGTATATGTTGTATTATTTGCATGTGTGTGTGTGGGCGCGTCAGATATGACAATTGCATCCGATGATCCCTCATACTAGTGTTATGTTCATGTCATGTGCGTCAAGCACTTTCCTAGGGTGGTCCCAGGGGGGGCAGGTATTCCCCCCCATGGTTACGCGTAGCCCGGGGCAGCGCCCCGAATTTGTTTTTGGGCGGTTTTTGCTATTTTTAGCGGTTTACTAAAAATAATCTCGATTTTAGGGATTAGGGTTTTGGTATCTACGGAATACCTAAAAAAATTGTATATATTGTATAGTGAATGGTGAAATTTGATATAATGAATATAAGAAAGGTTTTCCCGGTTGAGGGTTTCCAGTATAAAATCTCTGTGTACTCTGTGTATGAGACATTGATTAAATTTTGTTTTGCTTAAGAATCTATATGCATTGGTTTACTTCATCGGTTTAAAAATCACAAATAATTCCATCCTATTTGCATCGACACTATGGGTGATTAGGTGGTAGTTTGGTGGCAGGACATGGACCTCCCCTTTGCTTGAGGACTAATGAAGAAATATAATGAATTGCATTCACAAGAGCATTGGTATGGAGTGTCGGAGGAGGCTCAGGAAGATATGTGCGACGTTCCATGGCTAATGTGTGGAATATGTATGGGATAGATGGGAAATGATGAGTGTAATTCCCATAATCTGTGCATATGGCACAAAAGAAATCGGTTCGTATATTTTGTTTGCGTGTGGTTGATGATTCCGTAGTAGTGTGGGACATACTTGGTGGAGTAGCAAACAAAAGGGGTGCTTGACGAAGCTAGAGAAAACTACGTAGCTCAAGAAGAGAAGGATATTTGTGAGTGGGGTGTCCTTTTATTTCACATAAGGTGAAAGGGAGTTGAAATCAAGGAGGTAGTGGAGCGATGGGATCTTTCTTCTTCCTTCTGCCCCCAGCTATAGCGGTGGTTCTTGCGAGTGGGGGTGAGGGTGGTGCGATGGGAGTGAGGATTGGTATTTGCATTGGCATGCCTTCGGTTTGGGGAGGAAGGGATGGTTGAGGGACCATCTTAGGTGGATGTAGATACCATACTAGAATTTCCAGTACCATATTGGGAAGAGTAGGCATTGCAGCTACCTGGAAAGCTTGTATTCCCGGTGGGGGGTAAAACAAGGGGATTTGAGTAATGGCTTGGGGGACTGTCTCCCAAACTAGGATGTGTCCTTGGGGGAGGGTGAAATTGGGAAGATGTGTAGTTGAAGAGTTCTCAGGGGGCTCTTGAGAGAGGATCTTTGTGACTAGGGGGATGTCGCAGATCTGTTGTCACCAATCAGTTGTGTCCAATTTGTTGTGTCCCTTTTCGTCACCCAAGTGAGCAAAAGAAGGACACTTACAAGTCTAGTTGGGTTAGCTGGACAAGATAGAAATGAATGAAAGAGTTAGAAACATCAAGCATAAGAAATAAACAAACAACTAAGCTAATAAAAATAAAAGAAACTAAACTAGAGTGCATAAGAGAAATAGAACAAAAAAATAAACAACATTCATGCCACCAATGGATAAGTTGTATTAGTGGGAAAACAACAAAGAGAAAGGGAGACTTATGGGTCCTCACTTCCTCCAAGGGAGGACTCTTGAACCCCTAATGATTGATATCTTCTTACAAGTAGAAAACTAGAAGGAAATGGTGAATAAATCAAAATCTCATTCACTCAAGAGGTGATGTGAATAGCTCAATGAAATCGTGCTTGTATGCTCTTGATGAGGAAAGAGGATCGAGTTCGGATTTGGGTGTAAAATTGACTTGGGACATGAACCAGAAGTGGGTGGAAGGCTGACCAAAATCATAAATGTGTCTTTCTGAAGTATGCTTGGTTTTTTGCGTCCATAGTCGTGCATCGGGCGCATGTGCGCTTTTCCAAAGTTTTCGACTGGAGCACGTATGCGTGCCTCCTTTGTATCCTTAGCGCATGCTAATTTTATAACTAGTTGTATAGTTTTTGCCTCTTGGAAATGCATTTTTGAACCTGTGGGTGAACTAATAGGTTTTTGGAGATGTTGGATTCCTGTAACCATTTGCGAATGAAATTTCAGTGATAACAGATGTTTTTTAGCACTATTTTAGGTGGATAGAATAATGACTACAAGAATTATTGTTGGAAATACAAATGATGGCATTCGTGTAAGGGAATAGGAGATAGACTACAAAAAATATTTTAGGGAATAATAAAGCCAAATGAATTGAGTTCTCTATCTATATTAAGGATTGACCAATTGAGGGAGAGGAGATAGAGAAATATGGGGAACCTACAAGATTAATTTAGAAAGTAAGGATGTTTATTCAACATTTCTTTAGACTATATTAACATTGGTGTGAACAATGAGTACAAAGAGAGAAAAGTAAGATATGAACTACTTGTGGGTTTATACTTACCTCCCATATATAGAGAAGATAAGACCTCACAAAACTTAGACCATCTCTTGTCATATTGTGTAGAGGGAGGGATCCCCTCCACTTGTCAATTATTGGTTCATAATTCCCCATGAATTGTTGTTAACATGTATTATCAAACTTATACAATATTATTATTCTATAACAAGTGGATACCACAACCCTAACCCCAAATTGAATCCCATCCCTTGTTGCACTATCCAATCAAGCATGTTAATAGTGCACCTAGAAAGTGAGTCACAATACACTTTGACCGAAAGGAATAAAAGGAGATAATAGTTGTTATAGAAAGATTTGCCTCACGTTATGCAAATTTGCTCAGAAGGCCTTTTCCCATTTCCCTATGCAGACTTGAAGTCCCTTTTTGCAAATCCCAGAGATAAAAACAATATTTTTCCACATATACATGCCTTAACTATTATACAACATGTGTATATGTAGGTTGCACCAATACATCCCGCGTACATCTAGTTTGTGCCCAAAATTAAAAAATAGTGTCGGGTTTCCATGTCATGTCATGAGATCCATGATCCTTGACCTTCCATATACTGGAAATGTTTCAAATTGACCCTTCAATTCCACTTGAAGGCTATAAATGGGCCATATCTGAGCTATGGAAAAGAGGAGAAGAATTCAACTTTGACAACAAAGTTACTTTGGATAAATTATTCACTTCATATTGAGTCTGCATCCCTTTATCCTTTGAAGTCTGAAAACATTGTTCATCCCCCAAGATCTTCCCTACTTGATTGAGAACCTCATTGTCTCTATTATATGGCCTTGCCTTTGGTGAATGATTGAGGTAGTGGAGGCCGAACTGGAAGGGATTGAGTTTCTCGGTTTCGAACCATGCCGACATGGAAGTTTGTAATTCATTCACTTCTGTTGATTATATTTTAATAGAAATACTTTTTTATAGTCCAAATAATATCTTGCAAATATTTGAATTGTTATTCTATGGGCATATTTTTTATGAATGTTGATGGATTATGCTATTGAATGTGATAACATTATATATTATCACCATATGCTTGCATTTCTTGGTTGTTGAGGACAAGTTACAGGTGTATTTCTTTGAGTCAAGTGCTCAACGATAGAATCCATCAAACATCTGGACGAGGTAGGCTCTTTATCTTGTCTTGTTATCATATTTGTTTATATAGCATGCCTGAGATTAGAATTGATTTCTGTAGTCATTCCATCTGTTGTGGTTTAACCCTGGCCATAGAAAGATTTTCCTTGTAACGGAATTGGCGACCATACTAGGGAGAGAATCTTCTTTTCGAGGTTTCAAGTGTTTTTCTCCTTTGATTTCTCTCATTTATATTGATTTTCTTGTCGTCTAATTGCTTACCAACCTCTCTTCATTTCGAGTCTGAGTTTCTTAGCCTTCTCCTTAGCCTGGCAGTGTTTTAACACATATACACGGATTTTTACCTGAAAGTCGTGTACATACGTGTGTTCTCCTTCTGTAAGAGGCATATATACATGATTTTCTCCTAAACACTCATGTACATCATCCTTTTTTTCCAGGTAATTTTTTATGGTTGTTGAGTCTTCTTAGGTCTCTGTTATGACTCTTAAGTGTCTATGGAATGATAGGAAACCTTTTTTTGGTTGAATTTTCAGGAAGTGCTTTTCTCATCATCCTTTTCATTGATTGTCCTTGCATCTTGGGTTGGGTGTTTGCTTCTTGATATCCTACTTGGTTTGTCTCTGTTTACATAGAGTAGAATTTTTTGTATCAAGATGTTGTTCATTCCTTGCATTTTCATTATTTTATATTGAAAATACAAAAATATTAGGAATTTTACATTGTTGGAATTTGATCTTTTGGGTCCTTATCATTGATCTTACTACATGTGTAGAAATATTGCATCTTATTTGGAATTGCAAAACTAAATTGAAAATTGCATTTGAAAAGCTTATCATTTATTGGGAATTGAAGTTAGGAATTTGCATTTTATTCATATTCATTTACTTCACTTACTGAGTCATAACATCATTAGTTTCATGACCGCACCTTCTTTGAGTAAGAAAGGCCACTAAAAGCAATGCTGGTAATTTAAAATTGATTAGAAACAATTTTATTCTCTAGGGTGCACAAACTATCTTAGGATTTAGAGCCTTGGAATAGGATTTTGTGAGTAAACTTCTCCAAGGCTATTAAGTCAAGATATGTGTCTGAATAAGGGAGTGGTGAAATCCATTATATAACTGGTGATTTCAGGAGGCTCCTCTTACACCGGAATTAAGCACAAGGTCACGTGAGGTTGGTTGAGGGGATATCCCCCCAATACCTTCTTAGCGTCATATATATTTCTGGGGATATATTCATATATGGGGATCTTGCTAGTACCTTTAAGTCTATGAGAGGTAGTGCTTTCAAGGTTTCGGGATTTGTTACCCTGCCCATCCAGTAGACCTGACTTACGATTGTTCTCTTGTGCATCGGTTATATCATGGTTTCTTAGTTTCTTGACATAGGTACCACATAGGTTACTTGAAATGGTTATTCTACATGTACCCTGGGTCAGATAAGGGTCAGACAACACACAACCTTTATGGAGGATTACCTCTTTGGGGGAATCTGACCGAATGGTTGTTAAGCCCACGAGGGCCCTTATAGCTAATTCTGATACCTTTGATATTTTTAAGGGAGTCTCAGACCCCTCTTGGGTGAGACATACCTACTTTAGGGAGGGAGGCCCCTTTCATCCACTTTATCATGTTTGTGTGCATATTGGCCTTTTATTTATTTTATTTTCGTGTTCTCTTTGATTACTAGTTGGCCTTAGGATTTGTTTTTTATATCTTGAGTCTTGAGTCATCGTGGAGCCAGACTAGCTTCCCTACAGGTCTCGCCTCTTATTACAGTTTCCACCGCATTTGGAGTCTTTTCCTTCTAAAAGGCAGATAGTTATCAAATGTGGTACACACACCTCCACTTACCAGACTTGTGATCATACAAGAATGAGTACTGCATCAAGTTAGAACTATGTTGGGAGTCCTTCGACTCCCATGCCTACTATAGTTAACAGTACCCCTTCAACACCTTCAACCACCATGGTTGTAGTGCCAGAGGTCCCTATCATCACTCCTACCCATCCTATAGTGAATACTCATCGTATAGTCACAAACCATTTTGGGTCCCTTTGTCACTCGTCGAGCTATAATATTTTGTCCATCCCTATGGACTCTAGTCATTTTTCTTATGGTATGCCGAATTTCACATCGCAATTTTCATCCTCCATCCCAACGTCTAGTCTGAATACTAGTATTGGAATTGGGGGCACGACTCCTCCACATACTACATTCTCGTTTGGTGGTTCCCATGTCCCACAAATGACTCCTGCAATTGGAGGCCTTCATCCTATTAACCTCGGGTCTAATCCTAGTCCTAATTCTTTTGGATGGAGTAAGCAACCTGGTGGATAAGCTACTGCTTATGGTCCATCCTTTACAACCACATCCTATGTATCAATTCCTACCAACATGTTTGGCATGAGAAATACACCTTTATCCTCCGGATTCACACCTGGAGGAGGTCAATTTCATACCTTGGGAATTCCGCAACCTGGAGCCACTCCAGGTGGGGGATTTTTTAAAAACTTGATCAGGAAATTCCTACTAGAATGGTTCCCAACCACCCCTCATGAATCAATTCGGAGGAGGGTATTACAATCTCGGATAGGGCCATGGTGCTTACCATAACCCTGGATGGGTTGTGATTCCCCAATAACAATATTTCCAGGGAGCTTGGGGCTAGATGTCGCAACCCCGTCTCCCTTTTCTGACCATGCTCAATCTTCCAGAATTATCTAAGTTAATGAATGATCCTGTGTGTCATGATCCAACATGGCCTCCCATCCCCACCAAGCTTCATTCGAATATTCCAAAATTTTAAGGAAAAAATGGTGAGGATCCTGGTGATCACGTCACTACTTTTCACCTTTGGTGCTCTTTGAATTCCCTTAACGAATATTCTATTCATTTAATATTGTTTCAACGCACCCTCATGTGGGTCACCATGAAGTGGTATATAAATCTACCAAGGGGGACATACAGAACCTTTAATTAGATGGTTTTGTTCTTCCTCAACCACTTCCAATTGTCGGTTCGTTACGATGTTGTCTTAGAACTTATATCGACCTTACATCAGGAAAAATCCACCCATATCTCGGATCACATCCAAGAGTGGCGTAGATGAAAGAGGTTGATCAAGACCTGTATACCCTTGAAATTTCTACTAGAGTGGTTCCTTAAGTCTCTACAACCTTACATTTCGAAGGATATTTCTACATCGGGGGTTACATCTAAGGAGGGAGTGATTTTTAAAGCACAACATTTAGATATTATATATGCTCAGTCTGGGATGTTTTACGATATTCTTCCAGATGCATCGAGGTCAAACTATGATCCTAGAAAAAAGCCCAGGCCTCATGTCGATGGAATTGTGGGCTCTGCTAATGTGAAATATGCAGATTCAGTGACAAGCCATTTAAAAGAGTTGTCTCTAAACCAGTCTATAGGAGGGCCATATTCATCTATGTATTCCACTCCCACTTAGTCGATGGATGTACATTTTGTGAAATCATCAAACAACCTGAATGGTAATCAACAACCAGGAGGGAATAAAAAGAAAGGACATAGTAATAATCATAGTGGTGGGAAAAATAATAATAAACCCAAGGACAATGGTAATAATGAGAAGTCGAATAATAGTGCTGGTGAGGGAAAGAAAGAAAGGTGGAAGGTGAAGTTTCCCTGCAAGCTTTGTACAAACGATCACCTTACCCATTTATTCCCCAAACTTGCAGAGGTTGTGAGGCTTTTATCTCTACTACCTGCTATGTTGTGATGCAAGAGCATCGTATAAGGCCAAAGACACGTGCCTAACCAAAGGAGACAACTGGAAAAGCACTGACACACATTTTGAAGTGTTTTTAAGATTAATGAATGAACATTAATGTAATATCTAGGGAAGCATACTTACTTTTGTGTTTTGGAGATTGTAAACAGATCTTGAGCATTTCTCTCATCTGTCGAATGTAGAGGCATTTATGCAAAATGAATGCAAGTAGGTATATTTAATTTAATAGATTAGACAGTTTTAGGGGCGTAGGAGGTAGGAGGGAAAATGGATGATAGACACCCTCAACCCTTGTATCATCGTAACATAATTCAGAATTCATAAGCTGTAGAGATGTAGAGAGGAATATATGAGGACAAAGAATTTTATGCATTTTAGTTGTTATTGGCCATGTACAGGAGCACTAGATTCAATAGAAGAAAGTGTTGATTCCAATCTATGTGTTTGTTATGGTTGTTGGAACCACATGTTAAATGGTATGTTGCAGGCTTGTTTGCATTATTTGTGTGCATTCTAATTCAATGCCAATGTGTGTGTGTATGCTCTAGAATTCTATGTTGAATGTTTCAATTCTGGATAAGGGGTGAATGAGTTTCAATTGTTTCTCTTTATGAGAACTGCTGCAAGAGTGAAGTGGAGGGTCCGCAAGGAGTGCGTCGACCAGGTTCTGCGTTTCATCTCAGGACCCTCAGAGGAGATTCAAATTGTGTCTTTACAAGCAAAGAGTGCTAGCAGAGTACAGAGTCGTGCAAGGTGTGCATAGGTTGGGTGGAGTCTAAGATTTTACAAATCCAAGAGGGAAATTGAGAGACTGTTGTTGCATGGAGTGCACGGAGTCAAAGACCCTAAATAACTAGAGGTTATTTGAAAGTTTCCGCAAGGAGTGAGTGCAAGGACCCTTTTGGGATGCCTTGAGTTTGCAAGTGGAAGCTTAGGAGGGTTAGAAACTCTCAATTGTTTCAAAGGGAGACGGAGGCTGAATTGGTTCATAGGAGTTAAGTTCAGGAGGAAGGATGCCAATTCATTTGGCCAGAAGTCCTTGAGAAGTTGAATCAGACGGTTGAATCGCTTTAGGAGGAAGTGTCGAAATCCCGTGAACCGTTGGATCTGTCAGGATGTTGTATTAAAGATTTTTAATTACCTGAAAACACTAAATTGTCAAACCAGGGTAAGTGAACTTAGAGATGCTACACTATATGTGCTGGTATGATTCTAATTCCCATCTAAATGTTATTCTAAAAAGAAAACACAAACTTACTCTTAGAAACTGAACCCTAATGATTATCTTAAAGCTAATCATATCTTGTCTAATTCATCAAATGGAAACAGTTCTGAGTTTAAGTAAAAGGTATTTCTATTCCTAATCTAATGTAATCAACCAAGACTATCTACCATTATCTTAAACATCTAATCATCATCATATCTATCTAAGCCATAAACGAGAAATCATTTTAAAAACCTTTTAATCGAAGCATCAAGCAGTTCTAAATCTAACACAGGTGAAACAAATAAATGTCTTATTTTACCCTACAGGTATTGGAAGATTCCTTTAATCAGACTACAAGCTAGCTATCCTAATAGAACAGAGTAAGTCTAAACTCAAATTGTCTTTAAATCATGATCAAACTAGAAACTGGAAAACATAGCAAATCTAGATTAATCACTTGGTTCATTCTTCAAATTCTACAAGGATAAATAACGCATTCAACATTCATCGATCTATAAGATAATATCAAACTGAAAATGATCTAATCGAAAAATGGCTAAGCTAGAATTTAACAGAGTAATTTCGAGTTCAAAAAACTAACTCACATGCAAATTCTAGAACTAAAAATAAACTAACTCTACTGTGGAAAAGAGACAGTGAATTGAACCTGTTGGTGGGCCCAACCAAGAGGTGCAATCACCCTAAAATGAAACCAGAGCTACTTAGATTATTCCATGCAATTTTTTTTTCATACTTCACGCTCCATAATTCATAAACAAACTCAAATCATTTTAACAACAAATAACATAACGCATATCAAATTGTATTATCAGAAATCATATCACATAGCATATCGTAACCAACATTTATTGAGAGCGATCTCAGTTTATATAGATCCTCTACAAATAGTCTTGAACATAGGTGCATTAATCTAAGCGAATCTTAGATCTGAAAATGACTCATAGTCAGTTAAAACTAATTTCACAGCTTCATGACACGCAGTGTCAAGAAGCGTGGATCATAAAGCATTATAATAAAACAGTTCTACAATCTCGCCCTGAGTCATTATATTGAGTTATGACTCAATCAATTATATGAATCGAACTGTCAATCCAATCTGGCCATGTCGTGCAACTCTTTGGCATCTCCACTAAGTGCGAGCTGGTACCTGGTACTGATAAGTCTGTTTCAAGGGAACAAGTACCTAACTCATGTCACATTAGTATCAATATTAGTTCAAAATATCAAAATACATTAAAAATAACTTGAATCATAGGAATACCTTGAATAGCCCCATTTAGTTGTAAAAGGATGTCGAATGTTTCATGGTAAGGCCAGAAGGAAATGATACTAGATATGAAAATGGGAGTATATCTGACATGATATAGGCAAAAATATAGTCAAAACTGGAGACTAATATTCCCCCAAGATGAAGACTTTGCCTGTCCTCAGACAACAAAAAGTCAAAAACTGAGATTCATCAGAGTGTTGCAACAACTGCAACCAACATTTTCAATTTCTCATGTTTCTTCATGTTTCTGATTTCCTTCTTAAGAACTCGATTAATGGTAATGTGCTTCCTGGAAATCTTCTGCAATATCCTAATCTTCTGAAAAAGACCTTTATTTTTTCATTTTAATTGTTTAATCTTTGACGAGAAGTGAGCTTGCCTGAGTTTCATAAGTTCATTTTATGTTTTGATGTGCCGATCCAGTATGGTATATTCATGTAGCTTCTCTTTTAACCTGTGATTCATGTTTTCCAATCTGGCTACCATTGGTCGCAAGGATCTACTGGAAGAGATTTCACAGTAAGATTCGAATGTTTTACCATGACCTTGTTGTGTTTGAGGGCTAGATGCATGAGTGAACTCATATGGTCTTTGAACATGGGTGTCGACTGGATTAAATTCATGAGTAAACTCATCATATACTTGAACAGGGGTGTTGACTGGACTGGCTTCAGGAGTAAACTCGTCATATATTTGAACAGGGATTTCGAATGGACTGTGTTCATGAGTGAACTCCTCATACACCTGAATAGGGGTATAAACTAACATTTGAATTGGCTTGTCCCGCTCAATTTCGTTTGGCACATTATCTTGCCAATTGACTTTACGGACTTTTTGAATCAATTGGGAGAGAGTCCATGTCATCTCAGAAGACTCTGGAGCCTCCTCATGATCATCCATACTTTTTAATCTTTCCTGGAATGGGTAACTAGGCACGGAGTTATCCATATCTGACAATGTGCGTGTGCATTTTCGTTTTGGATTTCTCCTAGGTTTGTCGATTAACTCCTCAAGTTGTTCCACATCAATAATATTTTTAGCAGTTGGAGGAGAAATCAAAATTTCAACATTTGCCTCTGTAGGGATAGTGTTTTCCACTCTTTCATGGTTAGTTTACACACCATCAGAACCATGGAAATAAAACGAATGTTTTGTACCAGGATTATCATCACTGGCCTCAATTGTGCAGTCTGGTGTATTCTTAGGGTCATCACAGAATTTGGTCAGGGTTTTAACACCCTTTTTCTTAGAGTCCGACTTCTTCTGTGGAGGGGCGGGCTCAATAGTTTTATCTTTAGATTTGTCAGAAGCTAGGGTTCTTACAATGAACATATCCCAAGATTCATGTTTGTGGGATAACGTGAACTTAACCAAAATTTTGACAAGACCAAAATGAAACAGACTGCCTCCAAAATCTTTGGCTTTGCGAACTTGTTCAACCATTTTCTTCAAAATCTTCAACAGAAAATAGGGGATCCAAATGGTTACCTTTGAAATGCAGAAGGAGTCGAGCATGACATGGAAACACGATCGTGTATCGACCTTCACAAGTGAGGTAGCGTTGGAGTATGGATAACAACTGATCCCTTTTTGGTTCCAACCATGACCTTGATGTGCCCTCTAACCCTTGTAATTTCTGATACTGGGGTTATAGGAGCTGCGTGCAGAGCTTCTTGTCGACTGGATGGCCCTTCGTCCATTTCTGACCAGTGCTAGGTAATTTTGAAAATCAACACTATGGAGTGGCATAGGTGGTCTGTTGTTAGGATTTGGAATGGGTTGAGCGGGTAATATGGTGGGATGAGGTGGATTATGAGTTTGCTGAGGAGTTTGTTGAACGGGTGGTAAAGGAGGTGGAGTAAAACTAGGCAATAGATGATGTATATTTGGAGGGTATTGGGTACATGTATTCTGGGGAATTGGTACCGCATGTTGCCGTTGGTTATTTCCATAATTATGTTCTCTCCATCCCTGGTACCAAGGTTGAGCAGGGAAATTTTGCAGAGGCCAATTTGGCCAGTTCCATGGATGTTGTTGTTGTTGAGAGAAGGGTGGATAGTAGCCGGAAGGTTGTGGGGATGGTTCTTGATACATATTTGAGTTCCTAGGTTGCCAAGGCCTCTTAGGTGCAGATGGAGTCCGTGGAGCTTCCCTCCCTTGAATATATCTTGCAATCCTGGTAAGGATGGACAATCTTCTTTTTTATGATTTTCAGTACATATTGCACATACAAAAACATTGTCCAAAGGACATTCTTGTAAAGGATGCCTTTTTTTGCATTTTGGGCAGAATATGCTTAAGACAGGGTTTTCCTCTTCCTACTTTTTCTTAATCTTCAGAGTGTCTAATTGAGAGCCAATCGTTCCTAAAATTTCTGTTTTAAAATTTTCCAAAAGGTTTCCCAATTCAATTCTAGTAACTCCACCAGATGTGGGTACTTTGGTGTTTTTGTTGACAGGTTCTCTCACACTTTTTGCAATTTCCCCCCTACTTCAAGAGTAAGTTCTACATAGTTCACTGATTGCTTCAAAGTATTTTTGATAAATGTCTCCTAAGGCCATTAAGTTGAGAGTATCAATGTACTCATCTGAAACCCCTTTTAAGAAAAGAGTCTTGATTGCTTCATTTTGGAGATCATTATATTTGGATTTTTGAAGAGTATATGTAAATCTTTCTAAGAAATGTTCAAGGCTCTCTTCATCTTGTTGTTTCATTTTAAAAATATCATTTCGAGAATCCTTGGGTCTACAATAGTCCTGGTACTTATTTAAAAAAAATTCCTTCATATCTTCCCAAGATCTAATGTTGTACTCTCCTAAACTCATAAACCAACGTAATGCATAATCTTTTAGGGTAGCAGGAAACAACTTCAGCTTATGTGCATCCTGGAGATAGTTATAACTCCTGTACATGATGTCAAACTCAAAAAGAAAGACATCTGGGTCTTCACTACTTTTCCCATAAAAGGTTGGTAGTGCCAAAGGTGGGATATTTTTCATATTGACATTCTGGACCAAATCCAAAATAGGAAACCCAAAGGTGGTTTCTGGTCTTAGCTCAGTCTCTACTTGTTCTTCTTCTTCATTTTCAACATGAATTTCTCCTCGTTCTCTTCTATCCAATTCTCTCCCTCTTTCTGCCATGTTAAAAGGATTACCAAAAATTGTATATGCAATCTGATATTTCTTTGGTGAGGGTGTGAAATCCCACCTCTCTAGATTCTTTTTGATAGAATTGCTATCTCCTATTGGTTCTTTTGAGGATACTATTACCTTTGATTCAATAGTTGCAGTTGTTATTTTTGAAACTATAGTGTTAGGGTTCCTGAAAATAGCTTGCACTTCTTCTGGATTAACTGTGTCAACCAAGTTTGGATCACCAAGAATTTGAATATGTTGGTATGTGGTGTTTCCTGGTTCTATGTTTTTCTCTATGGTTTCCTCAGCCAGAGTTCCAGTCTCAGTTTCTATTTCTTTTTGGGTGGAGTTTTCTTCTTTTTTTTGTTTTGAGTTTCCCCTAAATCTACCTCTATGATCTCTATTTCTCATGAAAACATACTAGATAAAAGAAAAACTAAGATTGAGTTTCAGAGGAACCTATGATAATAGATATGTTGGTTCTCACCCTTCATTTCACAGCTCCTCTTTCATCAACCTGCTAACATACCACACCAAACCAAATACATTTTATGAAAATAGCCAAAATAATTATCTAACTTACCTTCTAAACATCTCCGCGGCAACGATGCCAAAAATGTCAGGCTATTGTATTAAAGATTTTTAATTACCTGAAAACACTAAATTTTCAAACCAGGGTAAGTGAACTTAGAGCTGCTACACTATATGTGCTGGTAAGATTCTAATTCCTATCTAAAGGTTATTCTGAAAAGAAAACACAAACTTACTCTTAGAAATTGAACCCTAATGATTATCTTAAAACTAATCATATCTTTTCTAATTCATCAAATGGAAACAGTTATGAGTTTAAGTAAAAGGTATTTCTATTCCTAATCTAATGTAATCACCCAAGACTATCTACCATTATCTTAAACATCTAATCATCATCATATCTATCTAAGCCATAAAAGAGAAATTATTTTAAAAACCTTTTAATCGAAGCATCAATCAGTTCTAAATCTAACACAAGTGAAACAAATAAATGTCCTATTTTACTCTACAGGTACTGGAAGCTTCCTTTAATCAGACTACAAGCTAGCTATCCTAACAGAACATAGTAAGTCTAAACTCAAATTGTCTTTAAATCATGATCAAACTGGAAACTGGGAAACAAAGCAAATCTAGATTAAGCACTTGGTTCATTATTCAAATTCTACAAGGATAAATAACGCATTCAACATTCATCGATCTATAAGATAATATCAAACTGAAAATGATCTAATCGAAAAATGGCTAAGCCAGAATTTAACAGAGTAATTTCAAGTTCAAAAAACTAACTCACATGCAAATTCTAGAACTAAAAATAAACTAACTCTACTGTGGAAAAGAGACAGTGAATTGAACCTGTTAGTGGGCCCAACCAAGAGGTGCAATCGCCCTAAAATGAAACCAGAGCTACTTAGATTATTCCATGCAAAAATTGTTTCATACTTCACTCTCCATAATTCATAAACAAACTCAAATCATTTTAACAGTGAATAACATAATGCATATCAAATTGTATTATCATAAATTGTATCACATAGCATATCGTAACCAATGTTTCTTGAGAGCGATCTCAGTTTATATATATCCTCTCCAAATAGTCTTGAACATAGGTGCATTAATCTAAGCGAATCTTAGATCCGAAAATGACTCATAGTCAGTTAAAACTAATTTCACAGCTTCATGACACGCAGTGTCAAGAAGTGTGGATCATAAAGCATTATAATAAAACAGTTCTACAATATCTCCCTGAGTCATCATATTGAGTTATGACTCAATCAATTATATGAATCGAACTATCAATCCAATCTGGCCATGTTGTGCAACTCTTTGGCATCTCTACTAAGTGTGAGCCGGTACCTGGTACTGATAAGTCTGTTTCAAGGGAACAAGTACCTAACTCATGTCACGTTAGTATCAATATTAGTTCAAAATATCAAAATATATTAAAAATAACTTGAATCATAGGAATACCTTGAATAGCCCCATTTAGTTGTAAAAGGATGTCAAATGTGTCATGGTAAGGCCAGAAGGAAATGATACTAGATATGAAAATGGGAGTATATCTGACATGATATAGGAAAAAATATAGTCAAAACTGGAGACTAACAGGATCTCTTATAACAATGAAGAGATTAGGACTGAGTGCCTTTTCAACACCCATAAGTTCCGGAGGAGTAGTGACCCTCAGATATGGATCAACAAGGACCATTGATCTCGTATGTGAATTCGCGTATCGGAATTCGGGGAATCGAGTGACCAGTAGTTTGGGTCAAGTGTTTTATATTTCTAAGTGGCGAAATATCGATACAGCCAAGACCGTTGGATTGAGGGAGGCACACAACCGTTGATCTCGCTGAAGTTACAATTTCGGAGTCGGGGGTCCATATAGGAAGAGGAACAGATATTAGTTTCCCGCTTGAGTCGCGAAAGCTGGAAAATCTGTGTGGACATGTGGCAAGAAATCACCCTGTAAGTAGAGTAAAGTAGAAGTGACAGGTGGCATGTGCCCGTCGCTTTGGGTAAATTCAACCTTCATTGATGGACGACATTTCAGGGATTTGCAAGGGGAGGGCATGAGAAGTTGGTGCTCGAACTTGCGAAGTCATGAGTTGCGAAAGGTGCTTGCATAAGGCTTGGTTGTGGTCCTATAGGAAAAGGGGATGAAGAGAGGGGCTTACACCTTATCCCATTTTCATTTTGCATTTCGGCTATTGCCAAGGGACAGGGAATAGTATTTGAAGTGCCCCAACTCGCGAGAGATGAAATCCTTTGCAAGCTTAGGCAAGGATTTTAATTAACCCTTGTTGAGGTTTAGAGAAGATCCTGCACAGATCTCAGCCTGAGGGCAGGAGGTCTGCACCAGTTAGGGTATCAAAGCCCAGAACAAGTTCTTTGCTTTCTGTAGGAGAGAGAAAAGAGGAATTTTACATCCATGCCACCAAGAAGAAGAGAAAGGGAAATGCTTGATCCTGCAGTGGAAAGAGAAATGCGTGAATTACGTGCCAGTCTTGATTCTATGGGGAAAACACAGAAGTACACAGTTAACACTGGGGATATCAACGAAGATGAAAGTGAAAATGAAGCTTAAAATGAAGAAGTTGCAGTCAAAGATGTTGCAAAAGAATGCTTATTCAAGGTTGTTGCTAGGATAGGTGCTAGGGAAAAAATGGACATTCCAATGTACGAAGGTTACTTGGATGTTGAAGAGCTTATAGACTGGATTAGAGGTATAGACAAATACTTTGACTATGAGGATGTTGAGGAAGACAAGAAATTCAAACATGTAATTACTAGACTTAAAGGGCATGCAACACTGTGGTGGGATGAACTGCGGGATGATAGATGTTGCAAGGGCAAGAAGAAACTCAAAACCTGGGATAGAATGGTTGCAAAAATGAAAGACAAGTTTATACCTAGAGATTATCAAATAAATCTATTTTGGAGGATGCATAATTTGAGACAGAAGCCGATGTGAGTGAAAGAATACACTAAAGAGTTCTTTAGGATAAACATCAGAGAAGGTTATCGATAAATAGACGATGAGAAAGTTTCTAGGTATATGAATGGTCTACGGTATGACATTCAGGATGATATGAGCATGATGACCATCCGAACCATAGAAGATGCTTATCAGATGGCTCTGAAAGATGAAGAGAAGCTGAGACGAAAGAAAGGTCAAAGAAGCTGAGACAAAAGTCAAAGCAGAGGCAAGACGATTGCCCAAGACAGAACTTAGAGACCTAAAGAAGAGGGGAAGAAACCTCAAACTCAACCTGAGAGAGGAGGAATCTCACAGGGGAGGTAGTATGCTGATAGAAATACTTTTCCTCGAGTCAAAGGAAGAGGAAGAGGTAGAGGAGGTGAAGTGAAATGATTTGTTTGTGTAAAAATCGGACATAAATCCTATGAGTGTCTAGATACGAAGAAAGATGGTGGTGAAGCTCACATTGCTAAGGCTCAAGGATGAAATGTTGAGGAAGAGGACGATGAGGGTGAAAGATCTTTGGTGATGAGGAAAGTTCTCTTGAAACCAGAAAGGGAACTAGAGAACCCAGCCCAAAGAAATAGTTTATTTCAGACTGCTTTAAAAACCAAAGACAGGGTATGCAAGGTCATAGTAGACAACGATAGCATAGATAATCTTGTATCTACAAAAATGGTAGAAAAACTGGAGCTGGAGACTGTTGCGCATCCAAGCCCATACAAAGTTTCGTGGCTACAATAAGGACATCAGGTAAATGTCACTGAACAATGTTTAGTTGAATTTAAAATAGGAGGATATAAGGATGAGATATTATGTGATGTCATTCCCATGGATGTTTTTCATCTACTGTTGGGTAGACCATGGCAATATGACAGAAATGTGGTGCATGATGGGAGAAAGAACACATACACTCTGGAGAAAAGTGGTAGGATTCACATGTTGTTGTCGATTAAGAACAACACTTTACTTCTCATGAGTGGGAAGGAACTTCTTAAGGAAGTCAAGAAGAAGGAAGACACGCAATTCATTGTTTTGAACAACACTAAGATAGATGATTTACCAGAAGAAATCCAGAAGTTGCTGGAAGAATTTGTTGATATAGTAGTGGAGGAAATACCTTGTTCGTTGCCACCTATCAGGAGTATAAGCCATCATATTGATCTTATACCTGGAGCTAGTTTGTCGAACAAAGCAGCGTATAGGTTGACGCTGCAGGAGAATGAAGAAGTTAAGAGACATGTCTAGGACTTAATGGACAAAGGATTGATTCGGGAGAGCTTGAGTCCATGTTTTGTTCCGACAGTGCTCAGACCAAGAAAGGAAGGAGGCTGGAGAATGTGTACAGACTCAAGGGAAATCAACAAAATTACCATTAGGTACAGGTTCCCATTGCCAAGGATGGACGACTTGATGGATTTCTTGAGTGGAGAAACATATTTTTCAAAGATTGATTTGAAAAGTGGATATCATTAGATTAGAATGAGAGAAGGTGATGAATGGAAGACAACATTCAAGACAAATGAAGGGCTGTATGAATGGCTTGTCATGCCATTTGGCTTAACAAATGTGCCTAGTACTTTCATGAGGTTGATGAACGAAGTCTTGAAGGATTTCATTGGGAAATTAGTCATTGTATATCTTGATGATATATTAATTTTCAACAAAACTAAAGCATAACATTTAAAGCATTTAGTTGCACTGATGAGGAGGTTACAAAAAGAGAAATTGCCGATCAATATGAAGAAATCGTCAATTATGAGGACATAACTCATTTATTTGGGTTTTGTTATCTCTGCAAATGAATTTAAAATGGATCCGGAAAAGATAAATGTGATTAAGGATTGGCCATCATCGAAGAGCGTGTTTGAAGTTCGAAGCTTCCATGGTTTGTCTAGATTCTACAGGAAATTCATCCGAAACTTCAGTGGAATTAGTGCACCGATGGTGGATATGGTAAAGAAAAGACATAAATCTTTTCATTGGATGGAGGAAGCGAAGAAGAGCTTCAATCTGTTGAAGAATAAGATCACTGAGCAACCAATTCCATTTTTTTCATATTTCAGCAAGACATTCCAGGTTAGGTGTGACGTGAGTGGATTTTCCATTGGAGTGGTCTTGAGCCAAGACAACAGGTCAATCATGTATTTCAGTGAAAAACTGAATGAAGCAAAGATCAAGTACTCCACGTATGAAAAAGAATTCTATGCAGTCATACAAGCGCTGAAGAAATGGAGACACTATTTGGTTCCCAAGGAGTTCATTTTGTACAGTGATAATCACGCATTGCAATTCGTGACTCGACAGGAGAAGTTGAACCAAAAACATGCTAAATGGGTTGAATACATGCATAATTTTACTTTTGTGATTAATCATATTTATGGAATTGCTAACAAAGTTGCCGACGCTTTGAGCAGGAAATGTTTTCTTATGCAGGAGTTCAGAGTCAAGACTTTGGGTTTTGATAACCTCAAGGAAATATACAGGGATGATCTAGAATTCAAAGAGGCATATGAGGCGTCTGAGAATCCAATTCTCAGGGATAGAAGCCAATGGACTTAATACATGATCCAGGATGGATTATTGTTCCAGGGATATCAGCTATGTATTCCGAAATGCTCCATGAGAGAGAATTTGCTGAAGGAAAAGCATAGCGGAGGATTGGTCGGACACTTCAGTCGTGAAAAAACATTCTCAAAGTTGAATGGATCATATTTCTGGCTAGGGATGAGGATAGATGTGAAGAAATTTGTGGACAGGTGTAGAATTTTTCAGCACACGAAAGGAAAAAGGTAGAACATAAGGTTATACCAACCATTACCCATACCAAAAAGGCCATGGGATGGCGTGAGAATGGATTTCATATTGCGACTACCAAGGACACAAAGGGGATATGATTCAATATTTGTAGTGGTAGACAGATTTTCAAAGATGGAAGATTTCATACCATGCCAGAAAACCAGTGACGCAACTCATATTGTGAACCTGTTTTTCAAGGAAGTTGTCAGACTTCGTCGCTTTCCAAGGAGTATCATTTTTTATCGAGAAACCAAGTTCGTAGGACATTTCTGGAGGACCTTATGGAAGAAGTTGGGGACAAATTTGTCTTTTATCTCATCATTTAATCCTCAAAAGGATGGACAGACAGAGGTCGTGAACAGGAGCTTGGGAAATTTGTTAAGGAGCTTAGTGATTGAACACCACAGTCAATGGGATCACATTCTGCCACAGGAGAAATTCGCTTAGAATGATTCACTCAATAGAAGCACAGGGTAGAGTCCATTCCATATTGTATATGGAATGCATCCAAGGGGGGTTTCTGAATTGAAATATTTAGAACAAGCTGAATTTAGGAGTGCTAGTGCATAGGACTTTGCAGAAGGAATGAAGGAGCTTCACAAAAAAATTAAGGAGTGATTGCAGAGTTCAAGTCAAGAGTACATGTGTAGAGCAGATCAACATAGGAGAGAACTTCAATTTGAAGTTGGTGATTTGATTCTTGCACATTTGAGGAAGGAGAGGTTCCCAAGGGGAACATACAACAAGCTGAAGATGAAAAATATTGGATCGTGCAAGGTCATATGGAAATTTGGGACAAACGCATATGAGATTGAATTACCCAATGGGGTCGAAATCTCACTGATATTCAATATCGTGGATTTGTACCCTTACAGAGCTGAAGAAGGAGAAGCAGATAAACAAGAAAAGATTCAATGGACAAAACAGATGCTTGTAGCTGAAAAGCCACAGATGGAAAGCATTATTGACAAGAGGATTAGCAAAAAGACCAGGAGAAAATAGTATTTTGAATACTTGTTCAAATGGAAAGGAAATCCAGTTGAAGATGCTAGTTGGGAGGATGAAACAACAATTCAAAAGCATGGATGAAAATTAAAGGAACTCATGAATAGGAGTTCATGAAAAATTTCAAGCGAGGGAGTATGATGCAGGAGCATCATATAAAGCAAAAGACATGTGCCTAACCAAAGGAGACAGATGGAAAAGCACCAATGCACATTTTGAAGTGTTTTGAAGATTAATGAATGAACATTAATGTAATAGCTAGGGAAGCGTACTTACTTTTATGTTTTGGATATTGTAAATAGATCTTGAGCATTTTTCTCATCTGTCGAATGTAGAGGTATTTATGCGTAATGAATGCAAGTAGGTAGATTTAATTTAATAGATTAGACAGTTTTAGGGGCATAGGAGGTAGGAGGGAAAATGGATGATAGACACCCTCAACCCTTGTATCATTGTAACATAATTCAAAATTCATAAGTTGTAGAGCTGCAAAGAGGAATATAGGAGGACACAGAATTTTATGCATTTTAGTTGCTATTGGCCATGTACAGGAGCACTTGATTCAATAGAATAAAGTGTTGATTCCAATCTATGTGTTTGTTATGGTTGTTGGAACCACCTATTAAATGGTATGTTGCGGGCTTGTGCATAAGGCTTGGCTGTGGTCCTATAGGAAAAGGGGATGAAGAGAGGGGCTTACATGTTAGCCCATTTTCATTTCACATTTCAGCTATTGCCAAGGGCCAGGGCATAGTATTCGAAGCTCCCCAACTTGCGAGACCTGAAATCCTTTGTGAGCTTAGGAAAGGAGTTTAATTAACCCTTTTCGAGGTTTAGAGAAGATCCTGTGTGGATCTCATCTTGAGGGTAGGATTTCTACACCATCCTGACTAATCCTTTTCCACATAATCATCACATGGACTCAAGCTCCTCGGATGTTGGAAATGTGGAGAGTGGGAGTCAAAACCCACCAATGCAATACAATGACCGTTCATGCATCAATATGGTTAAATTTGACGTTAATGTAGCCACGTGGTCTCGTGATTACAGTTCTCCACATACTATACCTAGTCTAGAGTCTCCCCCTCCTTCGAATATGCCCTTACAGATTGAAAAACTAGAGCCCCTATCTCGTATTACGAAAGGAGTACTCAAGCACTCTACCCACAATCTTAATGCTAGAGTCGCCCAAAATTACTCTATTATTGAGGATCTGGGTCAAACCCCTTTTACGATGTCAGCTTTAGAGGTACTCCGGACGTTTCCTTCACAATCAAACCCCTTTTACGATGTCGGCTCTAGAGGTACTCCAGACGTGTCCTTCACAGAGGAATGCCTTGATATCTACGTTAGGAGCTCTAGATCCTTGTGGCTCTAAAGTTATCAATTTTGACTTCACAGATGTGAAGCCTCACTTGCCTTACCATGTTTCATTCCAAATACATGTGGGTTACTAAAAATATACCATCAAACATATTGTTGTTGATGAAGGCACTGCAACATGTGTGATGTCCCTGGTCTTTTGGAAATCCCTTGTCTCTCCATCCCTTTCTCAATATCTGACCATGTTGAATGCTTTTGATGGTCATTCCTTCTACCCTCATGGTATTCTTCCTACCTTCCCGGTCTAGTTAGATGGGAAGATGATAGAAGTGGATGTCGAGGTGGTTGATGCACCCCTCGACTATAACTTGTTACTAAGACAAAATTGGACTTATGCTATGATTGCAATCATATCATCCGTCTTCTACGCTCTTTAATTTAATCACGATGGGAATATCGTGATGATCAACCAATTGTCCTTTGTGTACACTAGCCAAAATGAATTTGTTGGTCCGTCGATCCCCATGATTGACAATTCGCAGTTGACAACTGAGAATATTGGTGTCGGAATGTATTCATTCCTTATGGGTGCCTTCGACTTCATGGCACTGGTTCATCATATATATGCCATGTCCAGTGGGTCCACTTTGTCAAAGAGGTTTGTTCCTTTCTACACTTCGGATTTTAACAATCCTTGGACCCTACCTTCCTCGACTACGTCTTTTGAGGGTCAGTCACACACTTGAAAGGCCATGCCACTATCAATAGTAGAGATAGCGTATCAAGTTGTTCTTGACTCTTTCCCTGATCCAAATCCTGTTACCTCATAGACAGATGAGGAGGATCCTGTTCTAGAGCCTGTGTGGGCCACTTCATCATCTTTTTCATGTGATTGGATTGATGATACTTTACCTTCAGATGAAGCTATAATAGAGGCCATGAATGGTTTTGAAAGGACATAGGATGATATGCATCATCACTCTTCTTTTCTCCCGGAACTTGCCTGAATCAAACAAGATGATTTTAGATCTACCTTGAGAGAGATATTCAGTCACACCATAGTTCATGTTGGCCCTTGACCAAGTTTTGACGATTCTTGGTCATGTTTGACCTAGTTTTTGGACTTTGACAGGCTGTCGAAGACGAAGCGCAAGATGAAGCGAAGATCGTGGGATCTCGACCCCTTTTTAGGGATTTTTGGGTTTTGGGCATATGTAACGGGTATGGGAATGTAGACCCATGGGTTTACCCATGCTTAGGCATATTTTGTAATGTATAAATAGAAGACTAGGCGATGTAAGTAGCGACCAATGGCTAAGTGCTAGTATTGGCTATGTGCAAGAAGACGTGATTAAGACTTGCAGATCTAAGTGAAAGTCATATGTAATGCTTTGTGTGCAGACTGTGTAAGGCTCTGTGCCTAGAACTACTTGGGGAAGGAGGATCTGGTGAAGTGTGTGCAGATCTCATATCCTATGCAGAGTAGTGTTCTGATGATTTGTGCATGTAATATGCTTGACAAAAGATAATAAAGAAGACGAAGAGTTGGTGGACGTAGCCCCAGGGTGGGGGTGAACCACGTATATCTTGTGTTATGGTTGTTTTGTGCAATGTATTGATGTGTTTATGTGTTTACTTGTTTAGATTCTTTGATATAGATGGATGATAGATAGATCTGTTGATGCTATGTTCTTAGTAATATGGATGAATGCTAGATCTGATCTATGTGGATGTGCTTAGTGCTTGAACATACTAGATCTGGTTGAATACTGTGATTCTCTGTAATTAGGGTCTTGTATGAGAAGTAGATACTAGTTTAATACTGATGAACTGTAATTGCTAAGTGCTTTGATAAGGTGTTATAATCATAGATCTGTGTCCCAACTAAGGTTGCAGACATTTGAGTCTTGCAACCACCCCTACTTCTACCTAGGGTGAGACTTCATCTTCTTTGTAGGTGTTTCCAAAAGGGTTGGTAGTTAGGGTTTTGTTGGTGTGTTGTTGTAGCGTTGAACCCTGGGTCTGCCCCTGTTCCAAAAAATGGTTTCATTTCTAGGACCTGGAATTTTGATTGTTGGGAACTAAGGAAGAAGAAGCTTTGTGTGAAGATTTGGCATGAAACTGTGATTATTGGGAACTGATGAAAAGAAAGAAAGATCTATGCATAGATATGTTGCTTGACTTGTGAAGCTTTGTGCTAAGGAAGGAGGTAGATCTGAAGAAAAGAGGTAAGATCTGAACGATTTTGTGCTCTGATAGAGGTAAGAATAGTGAAAAGTTTCTGATCTAGAAGATTTGTGCTCTTCTGAAAGTAAGATAAGTTGAAATTTTTGTTTCAAGAATATGGATCTAAGTATGTTTGATAAAACAATTCCTAGACTGAAAACTAGGGCACAACTAAAAGAAAGAAGATTTGATATAAGTAGATATGATAAGAATAGTGAAAGATATTTTATACCTATGCATAGAAATAATGTTTGGACTAACCAATGGATGCAGGATCCTAGAAATAATTTTTTGCAGGTTAGCTACTATGATCCTAGTGCACAGTACAGGAAAGGCCAAGGATCATTTAAAAGAAAATGAGGATTAACCCTTTGTTACAGTTGGAGAAGACCAAGACATCTGGATAAGGAATGTCCTGGTAGAAGATCTAGTTGTCTTTGTTGTAAAGCTATGGACCATGAAGTTTTAGATTTCCCTATAATGATAGATAATCTTGAAAAAATGAATATGAGACAAGAAGACCATGAGAAAGGTCAAGCAACTAAGACCATGGAAAAAATATCGAAGGAATCAAAGACTGTACTATTACAGATGAAAGAAACCCCGAATGACCATAGAGATACTAATCTATCAGAGATATTAAAAGAGAAAGAGAAAAGAGAGGTAAGAATAGGAGACTTTGACATTGACTGTATTTTGGATGAGGAAACATAGGTGAATATAATGATAGAAAGAACTTGGGAAATTCTAGGAAAGCCTACTACGATTCCTTTATTAAAAGGAATAGGATTATTTAGAAGAAATTTGATAACCCTATGTGGAAGACTTACCCAGATATCTATGAGTGCTCATGGAAATTTAACAGAAGAAGATTTTGAAGTTGTTAAATTTATTGAGAACAATGCCCCATTTTCTATGTTACTAGGAAAACCTTGGATTGGAAAGGATCAAGACAGAAGGAAAGAAGAAGAAGTCTTAGAGAAGAAAAAGAAAGAATTAAAAGATTTCATGACTAGGAGGGTTGCACACTTGATTGAAGGATAGGAGAACAGATCGAAGATATTTAGAACCAGAAAATTGGATGTCAAATTTGAAAGAACACAAGAAGACTCATAGAAGACTGAAGCACCTACCCTAGATATAGAAGAATTATTTCCCTTGAATCCTGGGAAAGAATCTCAACAACGCGAAGTTACTATGCCAATAGGAGATAAGAATCAGAATGGAAAGAGGAATACTGAGACAAAGCTCACTGGAAAGCAAGATAGAAAACTAAGGAAGAAGATATCAAAGATCAAAAAGTTACAAAAGGTTCCAGAGGGAACTTTGCAGAAGGAAAATTTACAAAACTGGAACTTCGTTGGGATATCAGAAGAACGCCACATGGCACTTCGCCATGGTGAAGCAATATAGCCATTGGAAATAGTATAACCAATAGAATGATTCTTGGAATGGGTAGAATGACAATTATGGTCATAAATCTTGCCATCAGACCGTTGGTACTGCACCCTAACAGATAGAACTGAATTAATGAAGGTCTCTTGTCCGTTGGAAAGATCCGTTACGTTGTTGTCTACTTATTTCGTCGACTGTTGCATCAAGAACACTTTTGTGAATTGTATCAGAGAGAAATCATTGCTACCACACTGTGATTAGTAAGATTGACACTAGTTCTATTTTTTTGTGCACTCATTCATCCATCCAATTTAAGCATGTATGTCAGATGCACGCAACGCCGTGGAGAAAATAGTCAAAGAATTTCTCATCGATCTCATGGCAGAGAAAGTAATGTGTTCAAGTATTCAAGCATCCTCGATTAGAGGAGTGCAAGCCTCTTCGTCAGCCACTCGCGGATCCATACCATCTTGAGTTGTCATAGAAAAGAGAACCAAGCATAGATATGACCTAGCAAATGCGAAGCTAATCCTGACCATCTTACCCGACTACATCCCACCTCTCACTGGCGCGGTGAGTCGTGATAGTGTGTCGAGAGATTTTGAGTACACCATGGTTACTGTGTACCTTCCGAAGGGGATACACATAGTGAGAGCATAGAAGGACAAGATCACAACGTTGAAGTTCAACGACTTCAACCTAGGAGACCGCAAGAACCATAGTATGCTCGCCCCATATAAATACTTGACTAGGACGAAGGGGAAGAACTAAAAAATAATCCACCATCCATGGATGATGAACCTCACACAGTCCACCCTATTGAATGTAATTATAATCCCACACTTTGGAAGGCACCAGGAAGTTAACTCCTATGTCAAGCTCCTACTTTCATGTTACCATGGCAGCTACTTATGGCTAGACTGCTGTATCACAGTCAATCTGACATTGATCCATAGGATCACCAGATTAAGTATGAAATGACCCGACCCATAGGACTTCTATCCAGGGAAAGCCATAGATCGTGCGTTAGCACAGAAGATCAAGGATACCTACGGTGATGTTGAGAAGGGGACACTAGGATACAAGGTAGCTTCCATCTAGAATGGCACAGTGCACCTAACATGCCAATTAATCACAGGAAATCTAGTAAGGAAGAACAGACCCACGTAGGTCACAGGCTTTGTCGTTGACCTCGCAGGGAAATGTGTGGAAGGCGTACAGATGAATTGGGCAAAGTTCCTAGTTAATTAGTTGGAATTAGACTACCACGAAGCACTGGATCAGGTCTATGAGTTCCACTTTAGCTGGCTCCTAATCCTGATTGCGTTTGTTTCTTGAGATATGAAAAAAGGTGCAACCTTCTTGGACATTGAGACATTTAAGCCACTTGTTGCAAAGTTCACCACGCTCTAGTACTTGAGTGATATGGGAAAACAGTGGCAGTCAAATGTAGTCATTCACACATACTATCTCTAGTTGAAGAGGGTTATCGAAGATGAACCTTGCATGACGCCGAACACCCTACAACGGTTCTGACCCCTCATGAAGTTTCGCGTAGATAAACACTTCATCTATATCACTGCGTGAGTAGTCGAGCATAAGGAGTAGCTTCAGTCATAAAACAAACTCACAGAAGAGGACCTTGAGGAAATAACTAAGGATTGGTTAGTAGACTTCCTTATCCCCGCTGACCCTGCAAATATGTCTAATCATGAACTTGATAGCTCGGAGGCCACTCACAAAGAACATGACACACCCAAAACCAGCATAAGGAAGAAGACCGAAGAAGTCCAAGACTTAAGCAGTGCCTCAGAAAATACTGCTTCAATATCACTTGGTTGAGGGGGTGATGACGAAGTAGAAGAGATAAATGGAAAACAAGATGAGCAGAAGAAAGGAGAAGTAACACTGCCTAGAGATGAGGATGATCCCTTGAAGAAGAGGAAGGTTTCTCCCTCGAAACCCTCTTCCCAAAATAAATCTAGAGCCACCTTGACCAATATGCAGACTGTGCTCACTTTTGATGACTTTGACTTCATCATCGTAGCTGTAAACGACGCCTCGCAGGAAATATTATAGAAATAGGAAGCCAAGAAGGATGAGATGTATGACATAATCGAGGTCGAGCTCTGAGGGGCACAACAATCCCTTCATTCCAATTGTGCAGTGTCCACTGCGCCCCTGCCATCGAGAGAAATAGAGTTGGGAGAGGATCCAACCCAACTTCGTCGACTAGCTGATGTGACCGAAGCTCACCTTCATTGCACATAAGAAGAAAATAAACAAGCCATCCAGGCCTTGAATAAAGTGCAAGAAGTACTCGTAGAACAATGCTGACTTGCAGAGTAGAAGAAGGTTTCTCTCCAGACCAATTTTGAAGAGGAGAAAGCATAGTTTCAGCAAGAAAAAGAATAGTTGCTCCCAGAGCAACTTAAAGTGAAAGAAGCAGTCAATAGAGCACTCTGTGTTGTGACAATATTAGAGAAAAAGGTAGAATACTGCGTCGAGCATCAAGTAAAGTAGCTCGCGGAAGCTATCCAACAACTACAACAAGGAATAGCAGACTTAGAGCTCCCCATAGTGCCCAACACTCCGCAGGATGTAAGGGATCAAAGAGAAGCAACTACCCGGAGCACAGTTGAAAGAATCAAGGCCCTCTCCATGGAATGTAAGAAACTAAGTGATCACAGTGTCTAGACGTATGAGAGACTCACTGAGAATATGGAATTAAAGGCAATGGAATCACAATTCCAATAGGTGAAGAAGCAAGAAGAAACAATACAAGCGCAGTTGAAGCCCCTGTTAGTTGTCGAAAGGATGAAATGATCCCAAGAGCAGCGCACCGCTCAACAACAGGTCCACACCATTCAGAGAAGAGTAATGGAATTGACTCAGAGGCTCCAAACTATACAAGATGAGGCTTGCCAACTGTTCTTAGAGATCACAGGCCGAGGAGCAGAGTTGGAGCAAGTCATCACTGCAATTGAACAACGCTTAGAGGGACCTGTTAATGAATTTTTTATCCAAGATTTCATTGAGAAGGAGTCCATGGCACAACAACAGGTCGAGGTAGTTCAAGCCAAGCTTGAGGCTTTTGAAGTAGAGATACCCAAATCAGAGTGACTCAGGACAAATCACAGGTGAGTGTTGGGGGTCTGTTGGCCCTTGACCAAGTTTTGAGGATTCTTGGTCATGTTTGACCAATTTTTGGGACTTTGATAGGCTGTCTAAGGAAGAATGCAAGAAGAAGCGGAGATCATGGGATCTCAGCCCCTTTTTGGGTATTTTTGGGTTTTGGGCTTATGTAATGGGTATGGGAATGTTGTCCCATGGGTTTACCCATGCTTAGGCCAATTTTGTGATGTATAAATAGAAGACTAGGAGATGTAAGTAGCGACCGATGACTGAGTGCTAGTAATAGCTATGTGCAAGAAGACGTGATTAAGACTTGCAGAGCTAAGTACAAGTCATCTGTAGTGATTTGTGCACAGACTTTGTAAGGATCTGTGCCTAGAACTACTTGGGGAAGGAGGATTTGGTGAAGTGCAGGCAATTATCCTATCCTATGTGGAGTAGTGTTCTGATGCTTTGTGCTTGTAAGATGCTTGATAGAAGATAATAAAGAAGATGAAGAGTTGGTGGACGTAGCCCCAAGGTGGGGGTGAACCACACATATCTTGTGTTATGGTTTCTTTGTGCAATGTATTGATGTGTTTACTTGTTTAGATGATTTGATATAGATGAATAATAGATATATCTATTTATGCTACATGATTAATAATATGGATGAATGCTAGATATGATCTATGTGAATGTGCTTAGTGCTTGAACATACTAGATCTGGTTGAATACTGTGATGCTCTGTAATTAGGGTCTTGTTTGCGATGTAGATACTGGTTTAATACTAATGAACTGTAATTACTAAGTTCTTTGAAAAGGTGTTATAATCACATATCTATGTCCCAGCTAAGGTTACAGACATCTGATTCCTGCAAACACCCCTGCTTCTACCTCGGGTGAGACTTCATCTGCTTTGCAGGTGTTTCCGAAAGGGTCAGTAGTTAGGGTTTTGTTGGTGCGTTGTTGTAGCGTTGAACCCTGGGTCTGCCCCTGTGACAACATTTCCACTTCATATGCACAAAATTTATACTAAATGAAACATGTCGAGTATCTCTCCTACCGTCACGATTGATATCTCTCATATTATTGGCAAGGTTGAAAATGTATACATCGGTGTGTGTTGTTGGGACAAACACCCTACGGACTAGAAAATTAGGGTCTGACTATCCATGCATATTTGACCGAATAGAAACTACTTTTTTACCTACATCCCAAGATTTAAACCCCTTTTTCTCAGTAAATGCATGGAAAAGGACCACCTACCTTATTACTAGCGTTCGATGTAGATCCTCCGTTGTGCTTGATTACTTGCTTGCACTGCTCCTTCCAAAGATGACCTGCACTCAAGACAAACAACAACTATGCATGCATGCTACTTTTATACTCTAGGGTTAGAACTCAAACATAAACCAATCGAATCATAGAAAACTCATGAATTTGGATGGGAAAAGCATTCTTTTTATTACGTAAAGTGAATCAACTTACAAAAGCTGAGACCGACCACCACTCCTTGAACCTGATCATGGGCTCCTCTTCTTCTTTCCTTCAACTTCTTTGCGTTAAATCTCCTTTGGCATGATGAAATGCTAAAGGGTTGGGACAATGGAATACGTAAATGGGCAGATTTTCTTCGCTATATTTTTTCCTCCTCCAAATGGTACCCCTACCCCTTCTTTTATAGGCTAGAAGGAGCTAGGGTTTTCGACGAACCCTCGGCCATGCATGGACAGGAGTTTCAGTTAACTGACCCATAGCTTTTTGTTCCATCGACAACTTTCCTTTTTTCGTGCTTTGGTAGGTACATGCGGGCTGTTGTGAGTCATCTAGCGTGTACACGCGTGCAGTAATAGGTTAGGGAGCGTGGGCCTTTACAAAAGAGGATTTTCAAAGAGTTGTCCAGCAGAGTTTTGGCAAAGAAGGGATATGATTTGGCCTGATGTCAGGTAAGCATGTGTGGTGAAATTTAGGGTTATAACATATGCCCCCTAATGTGTGAGGTCAGAAGAGCATCTGATGGCCGAAATACATTACCAATCTTTACTGATGTGCCGAACGATTGAGGCCAAGGATCAGGGACCAGAAGGTGTCGTCTGCAAAATAACAAATGTCTCACCGAGGTGGGCATACCCATGCTTGGGATAAAATAGAACCATGGCTACCAATCAAATACACTATAGATCCATGCCAAATAACTGTAAAGAGTAGCCGCAAATAATACACAACAGAGCTACATCTCGAAATCATAACGATATACATATAGAGTATCCATCTTCCATAAGCTGATTCGGCCTAATGGATGGATTCAGAGCTCGAGCAACAACTTCAAAATATTCTAAAACTTGGGTAGGAGTGTAATATGAGTGTACAACTGCACTATCCAAAGGTCTTCCATGGCTCATCGGTCATGGACTTGATAATCTTGATGATCGGACTGAGGGCTTCAGTGATTTCGAACAAGGAATTGATTGGACGTTTAGGATGGCCGGGTATGTGGACAAGAGACATATTGCAGAGGGGCCGACTCAGGCTTAGTGACAAACTTCCCTTGGACAATAGCACGACAAGTGATGAGACTCAGGCAACATATATGTTAATCATAAGTCTATGAAGAAGGAGGCAACGCAAACTCTCCATATGTTTGTAAGAATAACCAAACGGTGGAGGACACAACTCTATATAGCGAGAAAAGCTTCCTAAGGTCGTACTACATCCCATAGTCTGATGAATAAACGGACATATGTGCTTTATCCAAGGGCGACTCATTATGTTTCCAATAAATAAAATACTTTTCCCATCCTCTTTTTGGGGTATAGTTGATTTTTTTGTTCTTTTTGATAATTTTGGAAAAAGAATAAAGGAATATTACGTTACAATGGAGGAATGAGTATTGCAAACATACAAGCTCAAGGCACAAGGACAAGACTGATGTTCTAGTAAAATGATACTTAGGGAAAATCCTCTGGTGGCCAAAGGTGTTAAGATGCAGAAGAAAACTGTCACAAGGATGGTGGATAAGGTATGCAAATGCGGTTGATAGAACACACAATGGTAATGTCCTTCGATGTAAGTTTAAAGAGCCTAGAGAAGGTAAGCTCGGTGGTTTTTTATATTTAGAGAGTCTGAAAAAACATAAAAGGAGACTCCATTGGGGTACCTTTTTCGAAGATAGTCAAATCAGTTCGAAAAAGGGATAAACTAGCACCGATTAGACGTCGATTCAAAACCATTTTAACGAGTGTGACAAGGACAAGATCACTTGGCTATTTTTTCACTTTTAAGGAGTCTGAAAATAGCTTAACTATGGACTCCGTCAGGAATATTCTTCTGGACCAATTTAACGAGTGTGAAAGAATAAGGTCACTCGACAATCTTTTCAATTTTAGGGAGTATGAAAAGAGCTTAACTATGGACTCCATGGGGGTTTCTTTTTCGTAAGTTTAGTCCCTCAGGCCCGAAAAAAGAATAAAATTATACCTGAGAGTACTCTTCTAAAGAATGGAAATTCGATAGAGTGTACCTTTATTCGTACAGTTGATCGTCCGGACTGAAAAAGGGGTAAACTACCGCCAGATAGATGTGACTTCAAATTTCAGTTTAACAAGCGTGAAAGGCCACAAGATCGACAATCTTTTCATTTTTAGAGGGTCTGAAAAGGGCTTAAAAGGAGACCCGTTATTTTTGGGAGTCCTGAGGGTGAGACAAAGAGTGAAAAAGAATCATGCAAATTAGGCTCAAACTCATATTCAGGAAAGACTATATGGACTCCCGAGCCTACAGTGTTTTTAGAAATGACATGGACACCATAATGCAACCAGCACCTACCTAGGGCATCCATGTTCTGGTAAGCTCTACCGCCAAGTTGTGACACTTCTAAAGAAAATATGATGGTTCCGTGTTACAACCTGACGAGATCGATCCTATAGCAGAGGAAAAAGACAACGAGGCACAAAAGTCAGGGTGGTAACCTAACCTATATACTCAAGTTGATTTTTGATTTTTTTTTATGGACCATCAATATTTTCTCAAAACTCAAAAAAACTGTCCCAATACCCGAGCAAATCCCTCCCATATAACTCCTGAATAACTCTAAATGGTTTTTGGTATAAAGAAACTGATAAGGGAGGCCAAAAAAGTGACAAAAAGAGGCCAAAAATTCTATAAATAGAAGTTGGTAGCTCATTATCACCATTGCTGATTTGGAAATTGACTCTGGAGCCAAAAGACCCCCTTTGCCAAAAACAGTGATTCCGGGAGCTACAGTGGACGAAACGAACTTCTGCTTGGACCAAGTAAGTAAAAACTCCCTTATCTAGCTATTCAATACTTCAATTTTGTTTGTTAGTTTTTTTTTTGGGTGGGCGTCGACCTTAAAAAGGTCGGCCCTAGGTACACGAGAGCTGTCTCTGGACAGGCCACGTGTACATTTGGGCAGAGTAAAGTCTGCCCGCGTGTACACACGACTGTCACCTTTATAGCCCGCGTGTGCCCCCCCTTTTGTAGTGAAAAGCAAACCAAAAGCAAGTACTGACCCTCCTTCACCTTGTTGTGTTGGCAGGATGTATGTCCAGTGGAAGGAAAGGGAGCATGAGGCAATTAGTGAGTTGGTTGCAGCAGATCCGAATGTCGTGGTCGTGTTAATGCAATGCGGTTTACTAAAATTCTTTCTATGTCCATTTATGCACGCATAGCCAAGGCTACTAAATGCCTTGATTGACTACTGGCACCCTGATGCAGAGGCTTTTATGCTAGAGGAGCAATCACTGGTGCCCACCACCGAGGATATCTACTTTCTGAATGGACTCTCAAGGAGAGGGGAACCAGTCAACTTCCAGAAGTTTCCTGCGGGACCGAGTAAGATCTCGGAACTGATAGCCAAGCATTGTGAGGCTGGGACTGACTGTGTGGGGCTCCCAGGTACCTATTAGTAAGATTACTAGCTTAGCGTTGTAGACTATATTGTTACTGATTGGGTGGATTATCGGCTCAACAGCCTTGCATCAGGTGTCTCGCGCACAGATGAACTGTGCCATCCAGTGCATGAATGCACATATTTTTGACTGGAGTACCACACTGCTCAAGTGCATGAAGATGCAATTGATAGATTGCTGACAGTGGACACAGAGGAACTTTAGGTTCGGGACCATCTTGTGTTCATTCATTTTTGAGAGAGTTCCGAGTTTTAGTCCTCGGGTTGTAGTACGAGGACATCGGGCCTCATTCACTGCAGTGTGTAGATGGGCAGTATTACTGCCGCGACAGGGTGGTGGAAGGACCATTGAGTCCTTCGATGATGATTTCTTTGCATGGATGTCACGACAGATCCCTGTGATTGAGGACTACCCATATGCAGTGATAGATTTTTCTAGAGATCCTGAGATACCCGTGCCTCCTGGTGAGGAGCGAGGGGAGATGGGTAAGTCTCCACCTTTGTAGTTTTTTTGTTTGCACATGTAATTCTTATGTCATTTTTGTTATATATATCATTTTTTTGTATGCCAGAGTATTTGACGGCTAAACGTTTGTTGCATGTAGATGTGGGACCCGTGCGACCTGTGGATTATGCATGAAATAGGCATCATCCACGGCCAGAAGCCACGACTGTCACCGCTGGGGGAGCAATAGTAGCAGGGAAACTCCCAGCCGGAGAGGCCGAGAGGGTCCTTATACGAGTTGAGTAGAACTTCACTGCGCTCACTCGCACAGTCCCGATGGCAAAGATAGAGGACCCGCCGCCATCCATGCAACCTCATGTAGTGGGGGCACCTTGGACATGGGTTCGATTGTTTAGGCGTTTAACCCGTGCTGTGGATGATTATAACAGGGCCCATAGGCCCTGAACATACTTAGACTTTTTATGTGCTACAAGCACCTACTTGTATATGTTTTTTGAGGGCATAAGCCCGGTGACTCGTTACTATTCCCATTTTTGAGGAGCTTGCGTCCATCTATGTACTCTGGTTATTTTATGATGTTATATATGGTTTTTATCTTTTATTTTTTATGGATTTTGTGTGCAAAAATGTATTTACATGTTCATGTTAATGTTCTTTCATATGTGTGCAAGATGCTAATCTAAAATTTGATTAGCTAGAGTATCTGTAATTTGGTTTAATCTCCTAGGAACATGAAAATATGTAATATAATCAAAGTTTCGTTCTAAGAGACGTACCCTAAGGAATCGTCGGTGTAAATTTGGATCATGAACCCGGTATACTCTGTTTAGCTGCAACACAACCAGTTGAGCATTGAGATAGACCCAGAGATGAGATATACCCAATGACAAGCCATCACGAAGCAAGTCAATAACTGCACTATACTCGGCGACATTATTTGTGGTGTCGCCTAAGCATATACCTCCAGAAGATAACAATTGGCCCTGAGGTGTAAAGATTACCCAAGTTGCGGAGGCAAGCCTCCGTGTGTGTCAACTAGCACCGTCTACATACCCAACGAACACCTCATAATCACTTGACATCTACCATATTGATGAAAGATAATATCAATGACACGTCCATAACACTTAAAAGAAACTTAAAAAGTAATAGTACAAAGACTATACATATGTTACAGAAAGTTACCCACAGTGACCTGTCTATGAGTAATACTTCTTGAGGTAGAGCCCATTTCTAGGCTCCGCCAAAGAATTCCCTTCAAAATCAACCAAACGATAAGCATCATTTTTTAATACCTATTTTATGATGAAGGGTCTGAACCATATGGGTTTAAACTTTCCTGCCCCCAGGGGGTCCTTGTCTTGGTCATAGACCAGGACAAGGTGGCCCTCAGAGAAAATCCAAGGAAGAACGAACCTATCATATTGACACTTGACCTTATGTTTGTGAGACTCGTTGGCTAGGGCCACATCGCGACGCTGCTCATCGAGCTGCTTAAGGTGTACTAACTATTCTTCAAGTGGAGAAGTGTCTGGCAATAATTGGACTACCAATTTTAGAGATGGGATCTAACATTCGATGGGAAAGACTGCCTCCAGCCCGTAAACGAGTTGAAAATGTGAGAAACCGGTTGCAGTCTTAACAGATGTTCGGTAAGCCCATAATGATGAGTATAACATCAAATTCCAATTTGACTTGGATGAGTTGATAGTTCGTTGTAGAATCGTCTTAATAGTTTTGTTTATAGCTTCCACCTACCCATTTGCTTGGGGGTAGTAAGGTGATGAATGCTCCTATCGTAACCCAAGATTTGATGTTAATTTAGTCATCATTTGGTTCTGAAAGTGACTACCATGGTCAGTGACAATCTCTCTCGGGACGTCGAACCTTGCTATGCTCTGGTTGAATAAGAAGAGAGATGTAGTCTCTCCATCATCTTTAAAAGTTGGCATAGCTTCGACCCACTTAGTGAAGTAGTCGATAGCTACGATGATATAGTGGTGCCCCCTTGCTGACGGGGGGTTGCATGTAGTGTAATCAATCCCCCACTTAGTGAAGGGACCAACTGTGATGACAGGAAACATAGGAGAGGGATGTTCCCTCATCAACCGAGAGAAGATTTGGCACGGATGGCACTTCTTGACCGATTCGATACAATCTTTGATAAGTGTCAGCCAGAAGTAACTTGCTCATAGAATCTTTTGGGTTGTTGCCAACCCAGATAAATGACCGCCACAAGATCCAGTATGGAAATCATTGAGCATGATGATGGCCTACTCATGAGTGAGACATCGATGTAAGATGCAATCTACACCTTTCCGATACAACGTATCATCGAGTATGAGATAATTTTTATCCTGATGGCGTATCCATCGACGCTCATCACGAGAAGCAGAGGTGGGGCATTTCAAAGTATGGAGATAGATAAGTATATCTCCGTACTAGGGGTCTGTAGATGCAATCAAAAACATATCTCCCTAGATAGGCGATTCCTCAGGCACAACTTCACCTGACTCAACCGAAAGTTCTGAAATAAGATCTGCGAAGACCAATGACTTCTTGGACTTTGCTGAAATGAAGTCTAAGTCAAATTATTGGAGGATGACTATCCATCTACTAATTTTTCCACCTATAAATCGTCGTGTCAACATGTACTAGAATGGATTCACGATAGCAATGACGGTGTTCTTGCGAAACAGAACATAGTGACGAAACCGTTGAACAACATGAACTGCTGCCAACACAAGTTTTTTGATATGAGAATAATTGAGTTCCGGTCCTACGAGGCCTCGGCTCAGGTAATAGATCACGTATTCTGAGAACGAATCATCTTCCTAAACTAAAACCATGCCAATGGTTGACTCTGCGACAGCCAGATATAATAACAAATATTTGTTATAGTTAGGTGGTCGTAGCAGAGGTGCGGTTGTGAGGGCGTGTTTTAATGTGTCGAAAGAGCATTGAGTGGCTTCGTCCCAGAAAAAATGAATGTCTTTCTTTAGTAAATGCATAAAGACCTTGGTGATTTTGGCATATTTTGCAATGAAGCGTCGTAAGAAGTTCACCTTGCTTTGTAGACTCTGAAGTTGTAGGATTGTGCGTGGGGGTGGAAACTAGATTATTGCCTCCACCTTAAGAGGATCGACCATGATCCCTTTTGTTGATACGATGAAACCTAACAATTGTCCTGATGTTACACAGAATCTGCACTTTTTTGGATTCAAGCGAATCCTAAAGTAGCGACAGCATTTGAAGATTAGTTTAAGGTGTGTGGGATGATCCATTCGCTTGCGAGAGCATGCTGCTAAATCATCTAGATAGGCCTTGACTATATTCTTGAGTTCATGAAAAGAAAAAGACATGGCCCGCTGGAATGTGGCTCCAACATTTTTAAGGCCAAAAGGCATCTTACAATATGCAAATTTACCCCACAGACAAATGAATTTCGTTTTATGTTGGTCTTCGGGTTTGATTTGGATTTGATTATATCCTGAAAAACCATCCATGAAAGAAAATGCTTCACAACTGGCACATTCATCAATGATCTGGTCAATGAATGGTGTTGGAAAATTATCTTTGGTACATGCCTTGTTTAAATCATGGAAATTGGTACATACACGAATCGTGCCTTGTTTTTTATTGACTGGCACAAGATTTGACACCCATTGAGTCAAATGGATAGGATAAATAAAACCTGCCTTTAGCAATTTCTCAACCTCAACCTTGATAGTTGTTGCTTTCTTGGGATTGACTGGACAAAGTTTTTGTCGAACAGGCTTGGCATCAAGATACATTGTGATTTCATGTTCAACTATTTTTGGATCGATACCTGGCATTTCCTCATAAGACCAGGCAAAAACGTCACGGAATTCTTTGAAAAGATCCGTGTAAATTTGAATCTCTTCTGGGGAGAAATCCGCTCCAAAGAAGACATCCTCCATGACGTCAGGGTTTCAGGAGATGTTGATGGGTATATTTTCAGCGATAGTCACCATATTTCCCTCAGCATAGATTTCTTGTGTAGCTAAGCGATTGATAGGACACGACTGATCTCCCGTTATGGTAACGGTGAATTCTCCTGCTTCGATTCGACTTAACTCTGGGAGAAAATATGATCTATGATGAAGATCTTCCCAAGGTTTGTCCAGACTAGTCATTGCTTCGATTACTACTTCGTCAGAAGGCAAGACTAAGTCTAACGAATCGATGTTAGCGAGAGAAACCTGAGCCCAAATAGGCTCTAGAAGTGGATCTAACTCTTGTGCAGGAGTCGGATCAGGGTTAGCTGAATCTTGCTGGACTAAAGAGTACACTACCTCAGTGGAAGACAAGGGCATGGACATGCCTGAGTGCCCTGTCTCATCCATCATGGTTGATGGGGAAGGAAGAATCCAATGATCCTCAAAGTAAGTCGTGCGGAACGAAGAAACTTGAAAAATCTCAACCTTATGGTGATTAGATATAAATTTGATATCGTCATGAGGAGGTGGGAAATTGAAAGTACCCATCAAGGATGGGCACAAACCAACTCCTATGTTAACGACACCGGGTTGAGGATTATCAATCATCGGGACTGTGGATGCCCCCAAAGCTGGGCTAGGTCTGGAAAAAGACAATTGATCGACGGTCACTATCCGACCCTCGTGTGGAAACAACAAGAATCAAAAAATGTAGCAACCACAACTTGCATAACATATGTCCAACTCCATCCTAACAAGAGGTTATAGTCGAGGGGAGCATCGACTACCTCTACTTCGACACACACAGTTTTCACTCCTAACTGCACAGGGAAATAAGGAATGATGCCATGTGGTCGGAATGAATGACTGTCAAAAGCAGTGAGGAGAGTAGGTGATGGAGACAAAACGAGCTGGCCAATGGCCTTGCAACATGATAACGACATAATGCATGTCGAGGCCCCCTCATCGACCACCATGCAGAAGATATTCCGAGTAAAATTTTTCGTGGGATGAGCCATTACTATCTGAAACACTACCATGGATGATTTTAGTGGCGAAATTTCTCTCATGGGCTAATTTTCTATGGTTTTTCCAAAAACGAGATTCACTATTTTAAAAATGATTCGCCCAAATTTTATAGGAAAAAATTATTTTACCTTAAAAATCGCCAAAATTTTATAAAAACTATATAAAATACTTAGAAATTTGAATATTTAAAAAAAAATATCACCAAACATTTATAGTTGACATATGAAGGATTATTAATATTTGCCAGGGTTTCTACATTTTAAAATAAATTTCCATCCTTAAAATCATCCCTAAACACTACGTGGTAAGGAAGACAAGGTTTTAAGTCAGTTGTATCTAACATGATGGTGCCCGTATTACAAGTCTCAGCAGAGCCCAAAATGGTTAACAAGGCTTTCCTCTGAGCAGGGTAGCTTTGGAGGACCTCCAAAGCAGACATCGCACAAGGGGTTTGTGATAAATCCTCCACCACAGAGTAATTCTGGGCAGCCCTTATATTTGGGTTGTGAGAAGCTTTTTTAAATACACCCTTTGGAATGCATGTCATTGTTTCTCCCAACGTCTTCTTAATCTGTAGAGGAAAAGATGGGAGATCAGCTTCTTTACCCTTCTCATAAGTGCTTGGTTTACTATAGTCGTGTGCTCTAGTTGATATGAAAGCATCACCTCTAACCATATATACGTTCGCGGATGAGGGATTGTTTAGAGGAGGGAAGGTTTCTTGGTTGCCCCCTTCTGTGCTTGTAGAGGCTTGAGTTAGAATTTTCCCATGTTGAAAGGGATTAGTCAACACTGCCTGTTGTTGCTGTGTGACAAACTTTTGAGCCTCTGCAAGTCAATGGAAAAGATGGGTTGTGTGGTCTTCCGCGCACAAGTTGCATGAATACCTCGCCTTCTATTTTTCTGTGTTGTCCCCGCCAGCATTATCAGTGGGTTTTTTATCCCCCTTACCCTTCTTTCATTTTTTTTTCTTCCCTTCAGGCTACTGGGTGGCTTTTGGGTTAGTCGACTACACGATGTGTACTTCCGACGTTTGGGTAGGAGGAGCAACCAAAGCAGTAGTTTGGTTGGCCGCTGTGTGTTGTATGGATAACTGTTGCAACTGTTTTGTCAATTGCTTAGCGGGCTTGGTTTGTGCTGAACCAACAATACCATCGGCATGTGGTCCAGCTCTCTGTCTAGTTTTATCTAGTATTGAACGTGGCGCTTATGAAAAGATGTTGTATAATAAACCAGACTGAGAATAGATGAGCTCAAACTGTTGATCCCTCATGATGGCATCTTCTTCGGAGAAAACTCTGGATGTCGCGACGTATTTGGATAACTGTGGGACCAAAGACTTAAGGAACCACTCAAGAAGGAATGTTGGTGGGACTGTGTTATCCACATTTTTGGTCATCGGGATGATGTCATGATAGTGTCATGATAATAGAAAATAAAACTCTTTATTAAGAACATTTTCATGAGAAAGGTTACACTTGTCAGTTTCCAGAAAGCATAGTTTAAAAGATAGTTCGCAGGCTGCATATATACTCTCCTGCGAGAATCCTTAATTCTCGCAGGCTGCCTTCAACTTGAATGCAAACTTCTCACACTGTACTCAAAGTCAGGGTGCGGACATGTTTCTAAAGAAGGAAAATGGATGAGTTCTCGATCCTTCTAGAAATAATATTCTAGAAGGATGAGTTGGCTTTCGAATGGTTGGAAAAATACCGACTTTCTAGATATCTTGGTATCATTCTCTATCCAAGTAACTAAGTTATCTTCTTCTATATATTGAGGAGATTGCTCATGGAAAGGGTTAACAAGAAAGAATAGAAGCAGGCTAGTAAGAGATTGATTGGAGAATTAGTGCAAGACTGTATGAAGGACTGAAGCTACATCAACAAAGGACAACAACAAAGTCATCTTATGTGGTTGATTTTCTTCATGCATGAGCTAGTGTGTGGGTCAGAACTAGAAGCCATTGAAAGGATATCTATGACATCAAGGCTCAGGTTGTATATTTCTCTTTCAGTTAATTCAATACATGAATATGTCCCTTTCCCATAACGATGATGTCATCTTATTACATGATTCCTTGATCACATG
>JZKD02S1977595.1:1301444-1318935 GCA_000966675.3 Picea glauca | reverse complement strand
ATGTCATGATAGTGTCATGATAATAGAAAATCAAACTCTTTATTAAGAACATTTTCATGAGAAAGGTTACACTTGTCAGTTTCCAGAAATCATAGTTTAAAAGATAGTTCGCAGGCTGCATATATACTCTCCTGCGAGAATCCTTAATTTTCACAGGCTGCCTTCAGCTTGACTGCGAACTTCTCGCACTGTACTCAAAGTCAGGGTGCGGACATGTTTCTAAAGAAGGAAAATGGATGAGTTCTCGATCCTTCTAGAAAGAATCTTCTAGAAGGATGAGTTGGCTTTTGAATGGTTGGAAAAATACTGACTTTCCAGATATCTTGGGATCATTCTCTATCCAAGTAACTAAGTTATCTTCTTCTATATATTGAGGAGATTGCTCATGGAAAGGGTTAACAAGAAAGACTAGAAGAAATCTAGTAAGAGATTGATTGGAGAATCAGTGCAAGACTGTATGAAGGACTGAAGCTACAACAACAAAGGACAACAACAAAGTCATCTTATGTGGTTGACTTTCTTCATGCATGAGCTAGTGTGTGGGTTAGAACTAGAAGCCATTGAAAGGAGATCTATGACATCAAGGCTCAGGTTGTATATTTCTCTTTCAGTTAATTCAATACATGAATATGTCCCTTTCCCATAACAATTATGTCATCTTATTACATGATTCCTTGATCACATGTATAGACTAGGTATTGAATACATTAATTTTCTTGTACTTCAATTTGTTTGTACTGTTGTGATTGGACAACACAAGAGCATCGAAGCAGAGAAAGGAACAACAAATATATAAGGAGAGCATTCATAAGGTATGTCCATTATCCATTTCTCTTAGTTCGTTCAATAATCTAGATCTAGGGAAAGAGTAGTAATCTATCTCGTTTTGTTCTAGATCCAGGTGGATCTAGGGAGATTGGTATGTGTCCGCACTCACGAATTTATCCGTTAACAGACTGGTACTTTGATTAAACTCTTCCGGTGTCTCCACTCTCGGATATGATCAGAGATATGGTCCGCTGTTTTTTGTTCGAAATTGGCGAGAAGCTCTGTGCCAGCATCGTATCTCACAGGTAACTGGAAATGGTTAAGGAAGGCCATCGCTATTTCGCCAAAAGAAGAGTATCTTGAGCAATTGAGATCGATGTACCATTTCACAACACTCCCAATAAGAGTACGTTGAAACAATCACAACTATACGGAGTCATCTTTCAATGAGTTAGATGAGCACCAAAGATGAAAGGTAGTCACATGATCACCTGGATCTTTATTAGGCTTGGCCTCAAACTTTGGAATGTCCGAAGGCAAATTCATCGACATAGGAGGCAAATGTGGATCGTGATAAATAGGATCATTTAACAACCTTGTCAAATATGGCAAGTGTAAAGTTTCCAGGAATGGTAGTTTGGGTTGCTGTTGATAACCTGGGAAAAATGGTCCTGGATTTTGACTGGCACCAGGTTGCCATGAAAAGTTTGTCTGCTGGCCCGGGTTCTAATAGAAACCATGGCCCTGACCAGCTTAAGGATTTTGCATCTCTGGACACATCATCGGTTGATTTCCCAAAAAGGACATAGAGTGTTGGGCATGCATTGTATTCGAAGGACTTTGGGAAGGATTACCTCATGCCGGTCCTGCGGGGAGAGGCATAGTATTATGTCCGGGGTTCCATTGACTGTTGAAAGAATTACCCCAGAACGACATTCTGGAGGAGGGAATGGATCCCTGTCCTGAATTCCAAGGTCCTGGTATGTGTGCCCCCTGTGCAGGAATAGTACCCTACGCAGGAGTAGATTGTCCAAAAATGGGGTAGCCCCCAGACAGGAAAGTGACTGACGAGAAAGTGTTGTTACCAAACGTTTTGTTCCAAGAAAATGGTGTCGAACCTATTGGAATACTGTGCGAAGGGGGTCCTTGACTCCCTACTCTAAATAAACTAGTGTGTGTAGGCTGCCCGACGGACTGCTGATGCAGACCACCAAGCGAAGGGGACGAAGGAGGGATATGACCTCCAATGTAAGGAAAAGCGTTAAAAGGGACAGGAGTTCCCCCAAGGTGACCTTGCAGAGGAGTGCTAGAGCTCCCTACCCCCAGACCCAAAGTCTGTAAAGTGGAGTAGGTTAGTACAGGGCTTGTACCTGAACTAGTTATACCGTATGAAAATGGAGGGCCTGTCGCACTAGGTGTGAAGGGAGTTGTGGCCGCCGCCATAGACAGGTTCGGTCCACTGTGCAATGTAGTTGCAGTCGAGAACAGGGTGGCTCGGACCGACAATGGTAGGTTAGGAGATGACTCTCCTGTGGTGGAAACTGTGATGGGGATTGACGAAATCCCAGAAGGAGTAACAACATTTGTTTCCATAGCTGTGTGAGGCACTGTCTGGCGTTCATGAAATTGGATTGGTACAATAAACGGTGCCAAGATATCAGTGGTTGGAGTTTCAACCGAGCTAAGAGAGGCTGCTTCAAGGTTCAAAATGGTTGATTCCTTCGGGAGTTGTTCGGGCACAAATGTTTGTAACCCGGTCGCTTCAAAAGACCCTTGTTGGTCTAGCTTCCCCCTTAATGGTGGCGGGGGTGGCTCTAGTGTAACCGGTGGCAAGCCAAGAAGCCTTCGTGACTAACGGAGCTTAGGATCCTCCACTGTGTGAGAATATCCAAGACACACTAAGGTATTCTAAACTTTCAAAAGTAACACACACTAAAAATAAGCCCATAAGAGATAATACAAGCAATCACTAAACTATTTGGAAGAATAGTTACAACAACCAACACTAGAGAAACTTACCGGTGCAAGTGAAACTCGAACATAGAAGCACCCTCTGGGTATACTCTGCAAAGCATGGCCTGATGTCTGTCCTAGGTACCATGGTATACCCCTGCAGTCAGCTGTGTATGTCCCTAAAAAGATTGGCAACTAGGTTGCCAGCACGCGAATAGTCACCAAGCGGGTACAATCGAAAGTCGGGTAGACCACAATGAGTAGGGTATCGAGCCCGAAACCTGTCAAGGGTATCAAGAGAAAATGGTCTGGAAGACAACTGAGGACCTCGAACAGATTCGAGACCCATGAAGCCCCGTGGCAAATGAAAACAATGGAATCCCAAAAAAAGCCCTCTATATGTGTTCTCCACTATGATTGGTCCAGCTTTGGAGGGGTTATCTCCGCTACATTTTCGCACACGACCTCGTGTTTATCCCCTGTGTTAGAGGGGGGTCCCAGATAAATTCCATGAAACTGGACTTAGACACTCCCTATCTTGGAATCCAATGTTTGGTTTTGAATGGCCTTGAAGAGTTTCCTCTCCAACCTAATCCAAGGCCCTAATCCTGAACTAGTTTGTGAACCCTACAAACATAAAAGTCTAGTAGATTTTAAAATTAGCGTTGCTTTTAAGTCTTTGTCTTACGTCAAGGGGTATGAGGGTGAAACCGATGATGTGTAAAAGATGAAAGCAAAAAATGAATGAAAAAGATGGAAACAAAAAACTTTTATGAAATGAAAATTTTCAACAACTTTTCTCAAAGAAAGATTTTTAATTTTTCTAAGATTTTGGACAGCAAACTCAAAAGAATTTCGCTGGATTACGAGCTACTTATGATCTAAGTGAACTGCACAAAAACTTCCAAAATAAAAGACTTTTCCCTAGCTAATGATGCAGAAACACACTCTTCAACCAAAGAAGAAAGTGAAAAGAGATTGTTTTTTATTTACATGCTAGGAAAGCAAGAAAGGGAAAATACCGACAAGCAAAAAACCAAGAAAAACAATTCTGGCTTAAAGAACAGATCGCAAAGAATCAGATTAAAGAATCACACAAAGGCAATTGAAAAAACAATGACTCTCACGCTTGTCTAAAAACCATAAAATGGCGCAAGTCGCCCTCGTCGACAACCCGCTCTTCCACCAGGACCTTCTTTCACACGGCCCGAAGAGTCAAAGACTCTTCCCACTCCTCTTCGGAAGTTCTCACTACCCACAGCACTCCCTCGGCGATCTCCCCTTAGCTTCTCAGGAAATCGGGTTTCGTGATATCGCGAAACTCGTTTCACAATCTCATGTAAAACAAACCTCGAGCCCTGAGCTCCGATGGTCGACGGTCAACGCACCCGCTCGTCGGGAATTTCTCTATCAGGATATCGCTACTTGCGATGCCAACAACCGTACTTCCCAACCTCCGAACCCCGAGGTGCCGATATTCCGATACAATGCCACCTGGACTCCACTCGCTCCCGGGTTCGCACATAGCCACGTCACTTTGGGATTTCGTGGATCGCAATTTCGCGATGTGAGTGTTTCTTGAGGTCAAAAACCCCGAACGCAGAATCCCAACCTTCCAGGATCTCGTGCCACCTGTCCCGTGGAAATCAACGGCTCCAATTTATTCGGGAAATCGCGACTCGCGATTTCAATGAGTCTGCGCCTCACCTTGTGAATCGCCGAATTCTGAACTCCGATGGGCTTCGGTCCTTCCTGCGCTTATCGTTTAACTTTCGCGCAGTTTCTCCATGATCCAACGATCCTCGGGACCTCGCGATTCTCCACGACGATTTCAAGTCGTCGATTCTCTTCCTTTTGAGGAATCTCTCCTGGATTTGTTCTCACTGTGATGGGAAAGAACTATCCCTTATGAGCTCGATTTCTCCAACTCCTTTAGAGACCTTTCACACGTGATTTACGTGCTCGACCTCCAACAACCCTCAAAGTGTTGAAGTCGTCCAGACCTTGTGCAATCCTTCCAACAACAGTCTCGTCTTGCTTCTCTCAGACTCGTCTCTGAGACTTCAAACCTACCCTACACTTCTCCTGCATGGTTCGGTTAACCCAATTCACTCTGGGCAGGTGATAATAAGAGTTTAACTATTTGGCCTCATCAACGCACTCTATGCGGATGAATTCGACTGCACTCTATGCAGGAATCTCTCGGCTCAGACAGAGAAACAATTTAAACTTATTCTCGTCTTTCTCATAGATTTTGAATCTACCATGAAATCACATACACAGCGTATAAAACAAAGGCATAACAAGAAGCAAATATGCAACAACATAATATCAACAGCACACAGAGAATAACCACAGCCATGAAATTGAATCAAAATTCTGCCTATTAATTCAATATCTGTACATGGGTGTTCTTCACTAGTTCTTTGCTCTTCTCTTCTTGCCCTTAATGATAATAATCTGCTGCTCTGAATGAATACAATAATACAAAGGAGGGTGCCTATATTCTATTTTCCCTCACGAAAGTAAAACTGTCTAATCTAGACTTAATTATTTGATCTACCTGCATTAAATCTAATAAATGCCTCAGCTACCTAAGGACGAGATCTTATCTGCTCAAGGTCTGTCTTACAATACAAGTGCGCTTCATTAAACCATGCATTAATGTCTTGGTGCAACAAAATTCACTATGTCTCAAAATTTGATGCTGGCGTTTTCCAAGTGTCTTTTCTTTGCTCCACGCGCTGGCTCGCTTGATGAGTTGTGGATGCTCCTGCATCATACTCCTCGGCTCAAACGATGTCATGGGCTCCTGTCCATGAGCTCCTGCACGGTGTGACCATGTCTCTGTATAACTGCTTCTGTTTCCCAGCTGGCATCCTCCACTGGGTGATTCTTCTATTTCACCAGGTATTCAAAATACTGCTTCCGCCTGGTCTTCCGGCCTACTCTCTTGTCCAGTATGCACTCCATCTGAGGCTTCTGTGCAACTGGTAATTGATTCTGCCACTGGATCACTGGTTCCTCAGTTCCAGTGTCTTCTTCTGCAGCCCTGTATGGGTATAAGTCCGAAATATTAAAAATTGGAGATATCCCGATGCCCTCTGGCAACTCAATTTCATATGCATTCTCCCCAAATTTCTTCAGGACTCTGCATGGCCCAATTTTCTTCATCTTGAGCTTGTTATACGTTCCTCTCAGGAACCTTTCTTTCCTCAAGTGTGCTAGAACCATGTCCCCAAATCCAAACTGAAGTTGTCTCTTCCTCTGATCGGCTCTGCGTTTATACTCCTGGTTTGACTTTTGCAGTCGTTGCTTCACATGTGTGTGAAGTTCCTCCATCGCTTCAACGAATTCTTCAGCCCTCGCACTGCTAGTTTCAGCCTATCCTAACTCTCTGAGCTCAGAAACTCCCCTCGGTTGTGTCCCATACAAAATATGGAATGGACTTCTTCCTGTACTCCGATTCACCGAATCGTTGTACGCGAACTCTGCCTGTGGCAATATCTGGTCCCAACTACTATGGTGCTCTGTCACCAAGCTCCTCAATAGATCCCCCAGGCTTCTATTTACCACTTTGGTTTTCCCATCCGTCTGCAAATGATAAGCTGAACTAAATGCCAGATTAGTTCCCAACTTTTTCCATAGCGTCCTCTAGAAATGACCTATGAATTTTGTATCCTGATCCAAGACTATACTTCTCGGCAACCCATGAAATCTAACAATTTCCTTGAAAAACAAATTTGCGATGTGGGTCGCATCGTTGGTCTTCTGACACGGTATGAAATGTGCCATTTTCGAAAACCTGTCTACCACCACAAAGATGGAATCAACTCCTCTCTGCGTCCTTGACAGACCTAGCACAAAATCCATACTGATTGCTTCCCATGGCCTCTCAGGTATGGGCAATGGCTGATAGAACCCTATGTTCTGCTTTCGGCCCTTTTCATGTTGACATATCTGAAACCTGTCAACAAACTTCTTTACATCTGCTTGCATGCCTGGCCAATAATATGATTCGCTCAGCTTGGAGAATGTTTTGTCATGTCCAAAATGACGTGCTAATCCTCCGCTGTGTTTTTCCTTCACCAAATTCTCCCTCATGGAGCAATCGGGAATGCACAGTTGATTGCCTTTAAACAACAATCCTTCCTGGATTATATATTCCAGCCATGGACTTCGATCCCTGAGAACTGGATTCTCAGTTGCCTCGTATGCCTCTGCAAAGTCTGCATCTCCAGCATACATGTCCTTCAGATTTTCAAAACCCAAGGTTTTGACTCTGAACTCCTGCAGCAATAAACATTTCCTGCTCAAAGCATCAACCACTTTGTTAGAAGTCCCCGAAATATGTTTAATGACAAATGTGAAATTTTGCATGTACTCCACCCATTTCGCATGCTTCTGGTTCAACTTCTCCTGTTGATTCACAAACTGCAATGCATGGTTATCGCTGTACAAAATGAATTCCTTGGGTATCAAGTAATGCCTCCACTTCTTTAATTCATGTATGCTGGCATAGAACTCTTTATCATATGTGGAGTATTTCAGCTTCGCATCATCCAGCTTCTCGCTGTAATATGCAACAGGTCTGTCATCCTGGCTCAAGACCCCTCCAATAGCATACCCACTAGAATCACATTTCACCTGAAATGTTTTCTGAAAGTCAGGCAACACCAGAATTGGTTGCTCTGTTATCTTTCGCTTCAACAAATTGAAGCTCTTCTCAGCCTCGACTGTCCAGTGAAAAACTTTATGTCGTTTCTTCACTGTGTCCATCATTGCTGCGCTAATTCCACTGAAATTCCGAATGAACTTTCGGTAGAAACTAGCCAAACCATGAAAGATCCTTACCTCGAAAACATTTCTCGGCGATGGCCAATTCCTGATTACTTCTACCTTCTCAGGATCCATCTTCAATTCATTTGTCGAAATCACAAAACCCAAATAAATGAGTTATGTCTGCAAGAATGAGCACTTCTTCAGATTGATCAACAACTTCTCCTGCTGTAGCCTTCTCATCACAAGGGCTAAATGCCTCAAGTGTTCAGCCTTGGTCTTGCTGAAAATCAGTATGTCCTCCAGATATACGACCACAAATTTGCCAATGAATTCCCTCAGGACTTCATTCATCAGCCTCATGAATGTTCTTGGCGCGTTTGTCAAACCAAACGGCATGACCAACCATTCGTACAAACCCTCATTTGTTTTGAATGTTGTCTTCCATTCATATCCTTCTCTCATCCGGATCTGATGATATCTGCTCTTGAGATCAATCTTCGAAAAATAATTTGCCTCACTCAGGCAATCCATCAAGTCATCCATTCTCGGCAGTGGAAATCTGTACCTGATGGTGATTTTATTTATCGCCCTGGAGTCTATACACATTATCCAGCCTCCATCCTTCTTCGGACTTAGCACTGTTGGAACAACACATGGACTCAAACTCTCCCTAACCAGTCCTTTATCCTGCAGATCCTGTACCTGCCTCTTGACTTCCTCATTCTCCTGAGGTGTCAACCTGTACGCTGCCTTATTCGGTAAACTTGCTCTGGGTATGAGATCGATATGGTGACTCACACTCCGCATCGGTGGAAACAAACAAGGTAGTTTGTCCATGATGATATCAGCGAACTCTCCCAATAGTTCCTGAATCTCTTCTGGCAAGTCATCCACTCTTGTGCTTGTCAGGACAATTCTTGGTTTCCTGACAACAAAAAATTGTGGATCTTCGTTCTTCTCCATCTCTGTGAGAAGCTCCTTCCCACTCATGAGAAGTATCGTGCTGGTTACTTCCGGCTTTACTTCCTTCTCTCTTATCAGAAGCAACTTATGCAACCTCCCATTCTTCTCCAAGGTATATGTGTTCATCCTCCTGTCATGAACCACATTTCTGTCATACTGCCATGGTCTACCCAACAATATGTGACATACGTCCATGGGAATAACATCACACAAAATCTCATCATGATAATTTCCAATTTTGAATTTAACTAAGCATTGTTTAGTGACACTTACCCGGTGTCCTTTCTGTAACCACGAGACTTTATATGGGCTCGAGTGCTTAGTTATTTCCAGCTCCAGCTTTTCCACCATCTCGGTTGAAACAAGATTATCAGTGCTCCCACTGTCAACTATGACCTTGCATTTCCTGTCCTTGGCTGTGCAAGATGTCCTAAACAGTCCGCTCCTCTGCACTGAGTTGTCCACCTCTTTCTCAGGTGTCAAAAGAATTTTATGTGTCGCAAGCGATCTTCCACTGTCAGCATATTCTATCTCAGCATCACGCCTCTGCGCCTCAGTGATGTGAGTTTCACTTCTGTCCATTTTCCTGTCTGGACAGTCAACGACTTTGTGTCTGTCTTTTCCACATGTAAAACATGTGATGACTCCACCTCTGCCTCTTCCTCTACCTCGGGTACGAGGAATTACGTTGGCATCAACATATCCACCAACCTGCTCTGTATGCTGCCTCCTCGACTGAACATATTGATGCCTCTGTTAAATTTGGGGCTGCCTCTGCTGTGAGGTTCCACCTCTCTCAGCTTTACCCTGAGGTTTCTGCCATTCCTGCTTGGGATTCTGTGTTCTTTCTTGGGAAATTGCCTTGCCTCTGGGCTGGCTTCTGCCTCGCCCTCGCTGTCCTTGCTTGCGGCTCAACTTTTCTTCGACCTTCAGAGCCATCTGGTAAGCATCTTCCACCGTCCTGATGGTCAGCATGCTTAACTCATCCTGAATGTCATACCTCAAACCATTCAGATATCTCGCCACCTTATCGTCATCACTCTCCTGATGACCAGCTCGAATGTTGAGCCTGTAAAATTCCTTGGTGTACTCCTTCACTGTCATTAGTTTCTACCTCAGGTTCTGCATTTGACTGAACATAGTGATCTGGTAATCTCTCGGGATGAATTTTGCTTTCATTTTAGCGATCATCCTGTCCCAACTCTTAATCTTTTGTTTTCCTTTGCAGCGCCTATCAGCCTGCAATTCATCCCACCATAAGGCTGCATGTCCTTTCAGCTTAGTAACAACATGCCTTACCTTCTTGTCCTCTTCGATATCTTTGTAATCGAAGTAGGTATCGAGTGCTCAGATCCAATCCAACAAATCCTCTGCATTTAGACTTCCTTCATAGACAGGAATGTCCATTTTTGTATTTGAGCTCATTCTAGAAATGGCTCTGATCAACCTCTCTATTGAGGAATCCTCTGCTGTGACCTCTTCAGCATCATGTCCAGCTTCCTCTTCAACCTCGAAATCACTGAACTCTCCAGTGTCAGCTCCACGCCTTTGGGTGGTCTCCATCTCTTCGAGTCTCATCTTGAGATCTCGTATCTGTCGTTCCATCTCTGGATTCCCTACCGGCCTACCCCTCCTTCGGGCATCCCTGTCCTCACGATCAGGTGACTACCTCTCTCTTCTGGGTGGCATTATGTAATCCGCTTCTCCCTGCTACCGAAACAAAGAGAACACTTCTCCGGCTCTGATACCACTTGGCGCAAGTCGCCCTCATCGACAACCCGCTCTTCCACCAGGACCTTCTTTCACATGGCCCGAAGAGTCAAAGACTCTTCCCACTCCTCTTCGAAAGTTATCACTACCCACAACACTCCCTCGGCGATCTCCCCTTAGCTTCTCGGGAGATCGGGTTTTGCGATATCACGAAACTCGTTTCACAATCTCGTGTAAAACAAACCCTGAGTCTCGAGCTCTGATGGTCGACGGTCAACGCACCCGCTCGTCGGGAATTTCTCTATCGGGATATCACTACTTGCAATGCTAACAATCGGACTTCCCAACCTCCGAACCCCGAGGTGTCGATATTCCGATACAGTGCCACCTGGACTCCAATTGCTCCCGGGTTCCCATGTAGCCACGTCACTTCGGGATTTCGCGGATCACAATTCCACGATGTGAGTGTTTCTTGAGGTCAAAAACCCCGAACGCCGAATCCCAACCTTTCGGGATCTCGTGCCACCTGTCCCATGGAAATCAACGGCTCCAATTTATTCGGGAAATCGCGACTCCCGATTTCAACGAGTCTGCGCCTCACCTTGTGAATCACCGAATTTCGAACTCCGATGGGCTTCGGTCCTTACTGCACCTATCATTTAACTTCTGCGCAGTTTCTCCACGATCCAATGATCCTCGGGACCTCGCGATTCTCCATGACAATTTCAAGTCGTCGATTCTCTTCCTTTTGAGGAATCTCTCCTGGATTTGTTCTCACTGTGATCGGAAAGAACTATCCCTTCTGAGCTCAATTTCTCCAACTCCTTCAGAGACCTTTCACACGTGATTTACGTGCTCGACCTCCAATATCCCTCAAAGTGTTGAAGTCGTCCAGACCCTGTGCAATCCTACCAACAACAGTCCCATCTTCCTTCTCTCAGAATCGTCTCTGAGACTTCAAACCTACCCTGCACTTCTCCTGCACGGTTTGGTTAACCCAATTCACTTTGGGCAAGTGAGAATAAGAGTTTAACTGTTTGGCCTCATCAACACACTCTATGCAGATGAATTCGACTACACTCTATACAGGAATCTCTCGGCTCAGACAGAGAAACAATTTAAACTTATTCTCGTCTTTCTCACAGATTTCGAATCTACCATGAAATCACATACAAAACGTATAAAACAAAGGCATAACAAGAAGCAAATATGCAACAACATAATATCAACAACACACAGAGAATAACCACAGCCATGAAATTGAATCAAAATTCTTCCTATTAATTCAATATCTGTACATGGGTGTTCTTCACTAGTTCTCTGCTCTTCTCTTCTTGCCCTTAATGATAATAATCTGTTGCTCTGAATGAATACAATAATACAAATGAGGGTGCCTATATTCCATTTTCCCTCATGAAAGTAAAATTGTCTAATCTAGACTTAATTATTTTATCTACCTGCATTAAATCTAATAAATGCCTCAGCTACCTAAGGACGAGAGCTTATCTGCTCAAGGTCTGTCTTACAATACAAGTGTGCTTCATTAAACCATGCATTAATGTCTTGGCGCAACAAAATTCACTATGTCTCAAAATTTGATGCTGGCGCTGTCCAACTGTATTTTCTTTGCTCCACGCGCTGGCTCACTTGATGAGTTGTGGATGCTCCTGCATCATAAAAAAAAACTTTTTTTTTTTGGTCGACTTTGAACTGAGAAAAAGCAGGATAAGGGTAAGATGAAGCCTAAGCTACTAATTATTCAAACATAGATTCAAACACCTGAGAGGAATACTTCTTATCAAAGGAGGGGATGACTGCCCCACCCTGAACAAAAAGTAGCCTGTACAAGCACGCTATTGTCACTCAAATAGCACACATGCAAACGCGTGCTGACTAGAGACAGAGAGCATGTACATGCGGGCTGACCTTGTACAGGTCACATGTATATCTAAATTCTAAGAAAAAATATGAAAACAGGCAGTCCAGACCAGGAAGAGACCTCTGGTATTGATAACCAGGATCCCTTGTAGGCTTGGATACTCTTTCTAACAGAAAAAAGAAATAATGCCAGGAAAAATAATAAGGCAAAAAAAAGCAATCTGAGATAGGACTGTTAACAAACAAGACTCAAACAGGATTCCATAAAACCCCCTGAGAATGTGTGATTCTGACAGGGAAGAGGAGGACTACCTCTAAGGTTCTCTGAACTCCTACACGCTACTGCTATCTCTATAGCTAGCGTTCACATGCGTGCTGTAAGAGGATAGGGCACGGGTACATGTGTGCAGGCCTTCTATAGGCCACATGTACCTCTATGTGTCTCAAAAAATACAGTCAAGCAAAAATCGAGGAAAGATGGTATGGAAAACCAGACTCCCTGCTAGCTCAGACCTTACAGAAAAAGAAAAGACAGGCAAAGAAAAAATAGATACCTAGTCTTTAAGCTACCCAAAAACTCAAATAAATTTAGGAACCCTAAAGAGTATTCTCCCCAGTATGGTCGCCAATTTTGTTGTTGGGAAAAACACCCTACAGACTAGCAAATTAGGGTCTGACTTTGCATGCAGATTTGACTGAATAGAAACTACTTTTTTACCTACATCCCAAGATTTAAACCCCTTTTTCTCATTAAATGCATGTAAAAGGACCACCTACCTTATTACCAGCGTTCGATGTAGATCCTTCGTTGTTCTTGATTACTTGTTTACGCTGCTCCTTCCAAAGATGACCTGCACTCAAGACAAACAACAACTATGCATGCATGCTACTTCTATACTCAAGGGTTAGAAATCAAACATAAACCAATCGAATCATATATAGCTCATGAATTGGGATGAGAAAATCATTCTTTTTATTACATAAAGTGAATCAACTTACAAAAGCTGAGACCGGACACCACTCCTTGAACCTGATCCTGGGATCCTCTTCTTCTGTCCTTCAACTGCTTTGCGTTAAATCTCCTTTGGCATGAGGAAAGGCTAAAGGGTTGGGACAATGGAATACATAAATGGGTAGAGTTTCTTCGCTATATATTTTCCTCCTCCAAATGGTACCCCTACCCCTTCTTTTATAGGCTAGAAGGAGCTAGGGTTTTGGACAAACCCTTGTCCATGCATGGCCGGGAGTTTCAGTTATCTGACCCATATATTTTTGTTCCGTCAGCAACTTTCCTTTTTTCATTCTTTGGTAGGTACACGCGGGCTATTGTGAGTCATCCAGCGTGTACACGCATGCAGTAATGGGTTAGGGAGCGTGGGACTTTACACAAGAGGATTTTCAAAGAGTTGTTTAGCAGATTTTTGGCAAAGAAGGGATATGAGTTGGCCTGATGCCAGGTAAGCATGTGTGGTGCAATTTAGGGTTATAACAGTGTGGATTGTTCGCCAGAAGAAATTATGATATACACAGAGATATTCAAAGAATTTTTCAACGTATTCACTTGGTCATATGAAGAGATGCTAGGAATCAACCCTTGAATTGTCGAACATGAGTTTGAAACCTACCTAGATGCTAAGCCTTTTCGACAAGGACTTAGAGCTATCAATCCTGGGAATGCCCCTGCTATTAAGGCAGAGGTAAAAAAATGGCTTAATGTTGGCTTTATCTACCTGGTTCCCTTGACTGAATGGATAACCAATCCCATTGCCGTGAATAAAAAGAAAGGAACCATCCGTGTATGCATGGATTTTCATGACCTAAATAAAACCTGTCCTAAAGACAATTTCCTGACACCCTTCATCGATCAGATTCTCGACGAACGTGTAGGAAGCAAAGTTTTTTCTTTTATGGATGGATTTTCAAGGTATAACCAAATTTAGATAAATCCCGAGGACCAACATAAGATGGAATTTAATTTCCCTTGGGGTAAATTTTCATACCGGAATATGCCTTTCACCCTTAAGAACGTCGGAGAAACCTTCCAAAAATCTATGGCCTTCACATTTCACGATCTCAATAACATAGTTGAAGCCTATCTCAATGATCTTGTTGCTCACTCCCATAAGAGAATGGATCACCCTAAGAACCTTCGACTATTTTTTGAAAGATGTCGCCATTATCGCATCTATTTGAACCCTCATAAATGCATATTTCACGTGAGGTTGGATTGACTTCTAGGATTTTTAGTTTCTGAGAATGGGATCATGGTAGATTCGTTAAAGGTTGAAGAAATACTTTGATTTCCTCCCCCGCACACTATTCTTCAACTTAAAGGTTTGTAGGGGAAATCTAACTTTTTACGACGGTTTATAGTGAACTATGCCAATATTACTAAGGGTTTCATGCATCTCCTGAATAAGGACACTCCTTTTATCTGAGATGAGCAAGCCCAGGAATCCTTCGATGCTATGAAGAAATCCTTGGTATCGATGCCTCTAATGAAGTCTCCAAACTACGGTAGATATTGCTTGTTTTATGTCACCACGTCCGAAGAGACGATTGGTATGGTTTTGGTTCAGGAGGATGACGATCTCCATGAGCACGCCATTTAGTATCTTAGTCGAAACTTAGTCGATCGTGAACTCAAGTATTCTCATGTTGAAAAGTTAGCTTTGGTTGTCGTTCACGTAGTTCAATGATTATGACACTATATATTAATTTGAAAAACTACCGTGGTTTTCGATGTCAATCCATTTCAATACATCCTTACAAGGCGTATCATAGGGGGAAAGTACAATAAATGGATTGTCATTCTACAAGAATTCGATCTCGATTCCACTTCTGCGAAGTCTAAAAATTCACTAGTTTTTGCAAAGTTAATATCCGACTTCCCTCGGTTAGATGAGGATGTTATTCATGTTGATTCATTTATAGATGAACACATTTTCCTTGTCTCATCGTCAGACCCCTGGTATGGAGATATCATTTTTTATCTTCAAACTTTGAAGTTCCCTCAGCATCTCTCGCGAAATGACCGATGACGTATATGATATTGAGGTAAGAATTACCTTATAATCATTGACACTCTCTATCGTCGAGGAATAGACAATATCATGTTTCGTTGTTTAACCACAGTGGGGCTTGTGGTGTTCATCTATCCGGGCTTGTGACAACCCATAACATTTTTCAAGCCAGTTATTTTTGGCCATCTATTTATAAATATTTCATCAAAGAGGTTAAGAAGTGTCACCCCTTCTAGGTGTTCACTTAGAAAATGTGCTCACATCCAGCCCCTCTCCATCCAATCATTACCGTCGTTCCCTTCACCAAGTGGGGTGTGGATTTTGTGGATTGCAACCCAACCTCGGCTGGGGGGCATCAACACATTATTGTGGTTGTAGAGTACTTTACTAAATGGGTTGAGGCCAATCCTACAATTAAATCTGATGGTAATACTACTACCTTCTTCGTATTCAATCAAATTATAGTCAGGTTCGGAATCCCAAGTGATATTTTCATTGATCATAGTAGTCACTTTCAGAATGAAATGATGAAAGAACTAGCATCAAAACTAGGGTTTAGGCATGGTCATTCTTCCCCTTACTACCCCTAGGAAAATGGATAAGTAGAGGCCGTGAACAAGTCTCTCAAGACCATTTTGTAGAAAATTGTTAGCCAGAGAAAATCTGACTGAAATATCATGCTTTATCCAACACTTTGAGCATATCGAACCTTGGTCAAGACTTACATTGATTTTTCTCCTTTCCAGTTAGTGCATAGTGTGGATTCAATCTTACCTATTTAATTCAAAATCCCTTCTCTTAGATTGGAAGTTGTGTTCCTACCTGACACTTTTGATCTTGAACAACGCCGTACACCTAGAGATTCTATATGAGCAGCGACGAGATGCCTCTATGGCTATATATGATAATAAAAGATGTTTCAAGGTCCAATATGATAAGTCTGTATGTTCTTGACAGTACGCTGAGGTTGAATTGGTCCTTCTATATGACCAAGCCAAAGAACCACTAGGGGCAAGCAAGTTCAAACCCATGTAGCACAATCCCTATATCGTGCGACATGTCTTAGAAAAAGGAGCCTATGAATTAGAATATTATGAAGGGAACATGTTGGCTAAGCCCAGGAATGGGACCTATTTGAAAATATATTACGCTTGAGCCCCAATATTGGGTGTAACTCTTTGTATACTAATGTATTTTTGTGTATATATATTTTCCCTTTGTTTTTATCTCCATCTTTCTTATCAAGTTTTCCCTTGGTTGGAATATGTCAACGAATTATTCAGTCTACTTAGGATTCACATATGAGGTCAATCGTCATACACAGAACTTGGCTTCCGCCGCTTGGGTTGTTTACTCACTCGAGGGTCTACTGGTGTCTTCAAGTGGCATTTTTCTAGGGCCATCCACAAATAATGTGGCTGAATATAGTGTCATTATAGAACTTTTGTGTCATGCCATTTCACACGGTATTCACTCTTTAGAAGTTCTCTTGGACTCCCAGTTAGTATTATGTCAGTTGAACAGAAGTTACTGTGTGCTTGGCCCTACTCTACTCCGACGATTGTTACGGGTATGAATTTTGGAACGAAATTTTGATTTGATTACTTATCATCACATACCTAGAAGTTATAATTATGTATCTGATGCATATGCTAATTTTGTTTTAGATTGGCATTTGTGACATAACTAAAGTAAATAAAACACATTGTAAAATAGGTAAATCCAAAGATCAATATATATATATATATATATATATATATATATTTCATCTCTCCAAAAAATATGATATAGTACAAAATTGGGGCTGACACCCTCAAAATACATATACATTCGATCATACAATAACCACAACATCTATTCTTGTGGCGTCAGATGAGTGTCATGACAGAATACTATGGCGTCTGTGAGACAATGAAAGAGTTGTACCCAAGCATGAGGCACACCTACCACCTGTCATTATATCACCTCTGGCAGATCCTCCACCTGAACCATGGGTTCCTCTGCATCAAACGAGACAGGTTTCCCTGCATGTTTTGAAGCACTCATTTTGAAGCACTCTATCAGCGTCCCCACCTATTTCCTCATCCCCCTCGGTGCCTTCGTTGATGTCATGGAAGTTCTTCTGGTCTTCATGGACCCACGTCTATGTCACATACATGTTTAGTTAGTACTTGACATCATCCAAAAACATTTTTGTTTTCTTATACAAAAATACAAAAAAATGAATATTCAAAAAACTTTGACATACCTATGTCTCCGTAGGAAGAACCTGTGTAAGTTTTAAACCTGTGAAGTAAATCAATGCATATAGATTCTTAAGCAATACAAAAATTAATCAATGGCTCATACACAGATTACACAGAGATTTTTACCGGAAACCCTCAACCAGGAAAACCTTTCTTATTTTCATTATA